>DWPA01002730.1:0-15261 GCA_018251375.1 Calpodes ethlius
GGGACTCGAGCTCAACAGTGGGACAATTATGGGTTGTAATGATGATGATATTCATGCCAATTTACAGCTTCCTAATACTCAGGTCCTCTGTCCTATGCTCAAGATGGATGGAAGGGCAGACAACGAAAAACGATTCCATTTTACTACGCAACCCTAAAATGGTTAAGAATTAATTACCATAGAAACAATTTCTATAACAAAAAATAGCAAGACACCTTTTATGGTAACTTAGGCCGTTCGGGTGGCGGCATTGTTGAAAAATTATAAATAGGCGCGTCTAATCACATGAAATTACTTTGGCAAAAAATTGTCCACAGTGGCAAGAAAAAAATCCGCGATAAGGTGAATGGACGTGATATTCAATAGATTAGCAAGTGTATATTTTGTTTCAATCGATATTTAAAAGAAGACTTATATTAATTATAAACTTATTACATGTTTACCAAGATCCTAGGCGATTATCCACAATCCGATAGTATAAATGTAGAATGAGTAATATTAGATAAGTATTCACGAAGCAATATACTTAATGGACATTCGTTTTTGTCGATAAAAGATGAAAAACTCATAATTTGATCATTTCCTTCCTTACAATTGAGTTTTCTATATAGTTTGTACTCATCAAGGTTGCTTTCCACTAAACATGTCTAGGGTAGCAAAGCAGCAAATGTGTATTAACTACAAATATGATTGAATGGCAATGAAAAACAATTGAAAGCCGAGCAATCCTATTGGCGAATTCGATACACATCTGTAATTTAGCTACCTACCTATCTCTGGTGGAAAAGCCGCCTAACTCTAGTCAGTAAGATTTACGGTCGGCAAATTGATACTTAAATAAAACCATGCTGGAAATAAATCTATCTCAAAATAGTAGTGTTTACAAACATCAATAAAATTGCGGTCTGGACATTTTAATTAGGTGTCGGAATGAATACTGAATTCCGACGCGTAATGGTTACAATTAACCAAAGTTTATCTGATTGCCGTCTATTCGTAAATTCCTCTCAGGATAACTATCTGCAAATGTAACTTGTCTAAACAAATTATTTAGTACATAACAAACACATTTCTCACGATAAGATAAAATCGATTGAAACAAGTATCTTAAAATCGTAAGTGCGAGTGCTCTGTGAAAACCAAGTGGTCTAAATGCGAGTATCAGCCAGTTGCAAAGACGTACTCTGAATATTTGGCACTACTTTTAATACTAACATGATGGAAAAAGTACCACAATTGGTTGTCGATTCCTTTCTAACACTGGTTACCAGGCAACGATGTTCAACACTTACTTTAATTTGGCTGAAATCTATTACGTTATTGATCTTCCCACCGAAATGAGTGGGCTTTTGGCGGTAAAACTAGGCTATATGTTGGAGTGGACTGTAGTTATGGTCGTCCTCGTGCCGAAATAAGTATGTCTTACTTACGACGAGGAGATAAAATAAAAGTGATTATACTTTTTCACGATATTTTATATATAGACACATATTTTTATTTTTCATTGACAATCTGTCAGTTTTGCTTTTAATAATAAAAATATAAAATGTTATTAATGTTGGTTGCCAGCACTATGTCACAGTCCAATTTCCCGACTATCACATAAAAAATAATATCATAACATGACAAACAAATAAAGACTTTCGCATTTATAATATAAGTATAAATGCTTCGTTATATCGTTACAGAGAACAACATTAGATACTTTAATGAGCCATTAAATATAACGTAACGAATTGTTTAACTAATCATTAATGTGCATTTCTGTTTGCACGATAGTCGCTTAAAGTTGGTTGTGTTACGTCATTAAGTTAAAGATACGTTAGGGCTGATAGATCTATTCTGTAAAGACGCTTTGATGAACAGTTTTGAGCAACTGACTGTATATTCGTTATTGAACATATGAGAAACGTAATAATATTAATTTATACTGCTTACATAATTTTATTATTATAAATTTAAAGCATCACTTTTTTCATACAAGTAACTACTTATCACACAATAAATGTAATTGCCAATCAATTATTTTTACTCATGACATTACTCGTCGCCACCAATTTAAATCAAATCCAAAAACCGTTATTATTTTAGAAGTTAAATCTGTTAAGAAAGTTGTGGGATACATCCAATTGAGTTTAAGATTAAAATTAAGAAAGTTGAATGACAAATTGAATGGAAACAGGATATAACTGTATTCTCAAAACTTATTTATATATATTAGAGTATAATATATAAAGGTATGTTATCCCTCAAGGGAAACTATTCCTAGGAAATGTATACAGTTTTTAAAATAGATAAGAAATGTATGATTATATTTTATCCGATATACCTTTCCTAGGAAATTTTTACAATCTTAACTATTGGAAATGTATCGCGATATCGCGGTACGCACATTACCTAGATATATTTCATGTGACAGATGTCGACGGAACCCTGCCGAAGTTTAGTCCTCAGTTTACACATTGCCGGTAGACCAGCTGGTCCTCCATACAGTCCTAAGGATTTGGGTACATTACCTAGATAAGTTGGGTTGCTTATTACGTGCTTATGTGTACTTAATAAAAAATGTGATTATTCTTTTTTTAATATTTGCGAATGGTAAATAATTCGTAGGAAATGTATAAATTACCCAGGATATGTTTGTATCACAGACTCTTCTTCAAAATATTATTTTATACATCTCTCTAAAATGTTAAAAGAAGGGTCCTTTCCAATGGGCTTTAAATAAGAACAATATTGATCAACATCGCTCATAAAAAAATGTATTTGCAAGTACTTCATAAAAAGTCTCAAAGCAACAAAACTGTTTTAATTTCAAATTACCCTCAGCCTTACGGAACACAGGCTCTAGGCTGCATCGGAAGCGAGGGTGTGTTCAGACGAGTGCGGGGGCGGGGTGCGCGGGGGACGGAAGTAATGACGTCGCAACGATGACGCTACCGGCGACGCACTGCCTAATTACTGACATTTTATTGTCATACAGTCATTTGTTAGTTTAATAACAATTACTAACATTTTCGTATTTTTGTACTGTTATATCTTACTTACAGATCGGTTAATGAAATAAGGATATCCGGTAAACGCTTTCAAAGTACAAACGTGGTTCGAAATAATATTGTTCGAAACGCTTCATCGAATCAATGCATCATTAAACTAACAATTATTCGAAATTTGATATAGAGTCCAATGAGAAAAATATTATTCGAAAAATTGTTTCTTGAAGCAAAGAGGATGTACAGCACAACTTTATGATATAAAAATAAGTGAGGATTATTTATTTCTTATTCCTCTAATTTTGAATACGCTACATGTGTATTACAAGTTTCTTCGATGAATGAATACATAGTACGAAAACTTGAACACCTATAAGTTCTAGGTAATAATCTCAAAGGTATGTGAACTCTCTCAATCCGTACTTGGCCAGCGGGATGTATAGGCTTTACTCATAATATTGTCAGAGGAGACCGGAACCCATCATAAGGCCAGTGTTTATGATGAGTCTTTAAAGCCAATATGTTGTATTGTATTTACATATATATACATATATATATATAAATAAGGATATATGACATCGATAAACTCAGAAATTACTTGACTGATAATTATGAAAATTTGGTATGTTTATGTATTTTTTCACGGAGAAGGCTTATTTGATATGCCCATTCATGTAACCAGTATGCATTCATGAAACTGCACCCATGCGAGTTCCGTAACGCTAAGCCGATTATTATGATACTTTTAATTTTAATATTAACTTAAAAGATAAGATACATTTGTATCCAATAGGCGTTGTTGTCAAAACACACAAAGGGACCGCCCAAACTGTAAGAGAAATTGAAACGCCGACATAGCAAAAGTTATTTAATGGGGTGAACATTTACTAAAAGATAAATAACAATTGAAGTCTGTATCTGACGCTGAAAATTGAGGGATTGGCCAAAGTATTAGATATACAAAAAAAACATAGAACGTCTAAGTTAATTGGTATTATAAAGGTGTTTCAGATCTCTACTGCCTATTGGTCGGCATGGTTTCAATGACAAAAATGTTACTAAGAATCTCAGATATTGGTAATCACGTACCATCATGCTCTGCTTTCATATGTCGGTTATTTACATAAAGTAATTAAGCATGTCAACTTGTTGTTAAATCGTTACCATCCACGTCATACAACCAATGACGTCATAACTGCGGGACATTTCTAACCGCACGTAATTCTATAGCACGTAAGGAGCGTGTATCCGAGTCAGCTCCCCATTACATTTAGCGGCAGTAATCATGTCTTTTTGTACGCACAGATCATCGTATACAGTTTCATAAGATTGGGAATTTGAGATAGATTTACATATTCCCGAAGAACGTCCCAAATCCAAGGATTAACTTCAAAGCGCCACCGCAATTCCGAAAATGCGTTTTTATAGAAATGTCGGCTTTGATGACAAGGATTTTGTCAGCAAATTGTGGATGGTAAAATTTGGGAGCTCGGATTATGATATACTAGCTTTTTGCAAGGGCTGTGCCCGATGTTTTATTCATATCTATATCTACGAGGTGATTTGTACAATGTTAATTTACTTATCATTACAACCTGTAAGAGTTCCACTCCTGAGCTCGGGTCTCCTCTCACAGTGTTGGGTCACCACTTTATCTAAGTGCATATTGCTGGACTTCACACACCTTTCAGAACATTATGGAGTACTCTCATGTGTGCAGTGTGTGCATGTGCGTGTTCCTCATGATGTTTTCCTTCATTTAAGCAAGTGATAATTAACTTTGTAATACGCAACATAACTTTTTGAAAATTAGTGGTGCGTGCAGGATTTGAACTCACGCCCCCTCGTTCATTAAACCAAATCGAACCACTAGGTATAGCGACGCTCCGTTGCTCCATGAAAGAAGGACAAATTAACGAACACAATTTCACATTATAATATTATTATACATAATATACGCTGGCACTCATACCCCTCTTCCCCCTCCAATTGGAGGCCATTATGTCATCCCGCGTCGTGAGTGGCATAGACAACACAAATTAGATATGACTAACACCTATGACCAGAGGACAAACATTTAACTCTTACATAAATGTTTGCATTTGCCGGGAATCAAACCCTAGACCTCTTGCTTCGCAGGCAGGGTAACTTCCAACTAGGATACGGGTTAGACTAAGAAATTACACAGCTGTTTCAAGAAGAAGGATGATAGCGACCCAATTAATATCTTCAACTGAGTTTCTTCACATAAACCTTTACAAGGAACATTAGTTCATAACTTCCAACGATTATCCTTCACTGAATGGTCAGCTATCAAACCATTTTAATGAAATAACAACCTAATATTGGATAATAAAGCGAATATCTCACAACGCATTTCAGTCCGGGATTGTATTTAATTAAATAACCCAATCCAACCGATATAAATTAAATAACTGCGATTGGATAAAATATTTCTGTGTGCAGTGACAATAAGTTCGACGGGAGTACATTTTGGAATCCATTAGCCTTTGTTCACGGTGTTTGCATGTTTTGGAAGCGTCTCACTGACAGCGAGGGGCGATACGGAGCCAAGCCAAGTAATAATTCTTTGGTTTCTTGTCGAGGGCTTGAGAGGTAGTTATTTCTTCTCTATTTGGTCAATGTGTCATTAATACGTTCGCTGTTGGCGATGTTGTTCGTATATTATGTACGTGATTGGCATTTTTTTATGTAAATAGCAGATAAATAAGATGATGTTCTATCTGATGGTAAGTTATCGCCGTTGTTTGTGTATACCAGTAACACTAAAGGCAGTACCAATACATAGTTAGTCATGAAAGAAGAAAAAAGAAAGAAAGAGAATGTTCAATGTCTCCAGCTGGATCATGATGAGGACGACCACCTAGGTCGATTTAAAGAATAAGAAAAGAAAATTGGATTTTTTCGATATGGCATTGGGGTCAGTACATTGAATTTTAAAGATGGCATTTTTCTTTTTTTTGTCGAATATTTATTATTTATTTACATTCTTATACATTCAGTTTTCACAAAATCAAATTCACGAATCTAATATCCAGCAGTATGTACTAAAAATATAAGTCTACCTGAGACAATTAAAAATGTATGTTTTACGTATGGTTTAAATTGCCACGTGGAAAGAAAACGTCAATATTAATATATAATTCAATACTTTAATCGGCCTCCTACTATACTTCAAGGGTAAACCTTTTTCAACCACCGAATACCATAATATATTCTGCCATAGAGCTCGTTTATAGTACCCATATAACAGTGAGACAAGTCCGTGGCCACGGATAAGTTATGCGTGCGCGAATGGTGCACTTTATCCATCCATTTGGCGGATTTCAACAGTTCACACAAACCACCATGTGCATAAAACAATTTATCTCCAAAACGATGGGTTTGCAAGTTCTCGTAGATTTAAAATGTCGAGCGACCGTTGCCCCGTAATTCAGAATTACCGCCAAGCGCCATCTTGTCTGCTAATAGAGGTTTATTAATATCGTAAATTCCTAGCTCGCCTCTTAAGCGCGCATTTCGCTTTTAAATTAACGTTTCGAGCTACTTAATCCAGGCTTATATGCAACCTACCTATGAAATAACCCCGTGCTGCAAGCTAAATATTGAGACCTCACTAAAAGTATTGGTTTTTATTCGCGAAAGAACTTGCGACTCTTTATTTGCATTCTCTGCTTTTACACTTTTTGTTTTGGCAATTCTCCATTTTTTAACTTACGCCATTACTCAGTTTAGCAAATGATTCGTCTGCATTATACCTTTTCTTACTCTTTAAAGTTTTCTTTTTCCATTTTACGTAATCTCCATCTTCAATAAAGCTACCTACGTTTAAGATTTGCGAATTACATTCGAGATGCTTGGGTTGGATTTTGTTTATTTTCTTTCTACGACTCGACGCTATCCACTATAATCCACTATCCATATCGAGATACCTAGTTACATTATGAAACCTAATACCCATCGGGCGGGCATTCATACGTTGTAAATTTGATTGGAGATAGAAAAGCAACGAACACTAAGCTCGGATAAGCTGCATTATCGAATAGAAAGCGTAGGCAGCTAGGAGACAAAGACCTCACAAGACCTGTAACGGACTGTGACCACTACGTCACGTACCTCCTCATTACCTCTATCTCCCGTTCCTGTACTACGGAGCACTTCAATCAAAGATCCGAGGCCGCTGTAGGCCGACGCACTCACCGACATAACACGTGCATTACTCACGAAATATTTTCATAAAACCGAACCAAACGCACCCGACCGCCTCCCCCCGCCCTCTCTCCCGGCAAAACCAGTTCAGTTCGTGCCCGGCTGCCGCGAGCGTCAGTCGTATGTCGGAGGTGTGTCGCGGTCGCGTTGTGTTACGAAAAACATCTTTTGTACCAAAACCAAACCAGTGCTGTGGATTCATCTGTATGGTGTTCGTGTGAGATTGTGCCATTTCGTATTGTGATGTTGCGTGTTTCGCATGTTTTAGTGTCGGATTTCTCTTGAAAAGTGCCGGACGGGTCCCGCCTGCCGCCGCCGGACGCCTTTTCTCTCCGATCTCGGGATATCATTAAGGTATTTATTGTTACACCGGTCATTGTTGTAAGGAATTCTTTCTACAGCCCCCGTGTAGTGTTAAATCGATAGTCTCGGTTTGGTTTCGTATGCGAGCGCGGAGGCTTCTCGGCTCTCGTTGTAATGCGTCGCTATTGAATCCCAGATTGTGGACGGTGTTTGTGGATTTGCATTGTAGATGCGCGCGGCGTGCTAGTGCAGCAAACACCGGCGTCGGGTTCGATTCCAGTCGAGTGGACGTCGATTAATTACTACGGTTGCTTGACCCTCGCCTCGGTACGTTTTGACCTGGAGCGAGCTAAGTATTGTAGGTACGGATGTCTGTCATTCGGTTTGTTTTGGTTCTAACAACACGCGATAATTGTGTAAGTGCACATAGATTTTGTTAGAATTCACTTCTGGCTTAGTTTACTACGTATTTTGTACTATGGTTTAGTAGCTCAGTAACTATTAAATCTAGAAATACGTAGAAAATCTACTAAATTATTGACAGACACGAGTAATCGATTCAAGAATTAAGTAAACAGAATAAAGAATAATAAATTACCTGCTAGCTAATGTCCATAAAATTACACGATTATTACAATAATAAGAACATGCGAATAGAAATTAAAACACACAGTAGATTTACTTAGATACCTTCGAACTTTGTTACAACTTTAAATTAACCTTAATGACGTAATTAAAAATATAATTTGCCCATGGAAATGTAGAACTTACGAAGTTTTTGTAATTATCGACTTTTTGGTTATATAGGGAAATTATGTTTGATTATGAATCTATAGTACGCAACAGAAGTTACATTTTATTTGAATTTGGAATTGTTGTCAAGTGCTATCCCATAGATGGCGTAACTTGTAGCAAAACATTGTAATATTTCTCTGGTCGGGTTATATTTTACAGACCCTTTACATGTAGCTGATACAAACATTGCTTGGATATATACCTAGTAACGTTTAACAAGATCACACCAAAATCGTAATCAGACAAATTATTATTCCAAAAAAACTACGGGTATTGTTTCGAATTCGTTTTCGTAATATAATTAAATGCTTCAACAAATTTGTAACTATTGTATTCATATTAACTTTTATTATAATAGTTATAATACTGCTGCCTGAATACTTTGTATGACAACACACACATACATTCAATCATTGTCGCTGGTTGCACTGTCTGATGAACATACACACATGTAACTAGACATACAGACACGAGAGATTAATGTGTGTGTCAGATAGCTACTCGTCGAAACGAAATAGAATATTGAAAGTACTTTTAATCCTAATGCTTCATTATTCAGTAAAAAGTTGTTAATTGAAATAAACATAATCTTACAATAAGTTATAAACAATTATTATTATTAAAATTTCGTCTAAAGTTATTCTGTGATAATGAAATGAAGCATTACGGTCTAAAGTAACGTTAATATTTAAAGTTCGTTACTGCAACTGGTTGATAAATCGATGCCCTCGACGAATATAGTTATAATTGTGAAATCAAAAATTTTCATTATATCTAATAACCATTATTTGTGGATAATTCTCTAGAAAGAAACCTTTCCTAAAAACATAAACAACTGTAACTCCGAAAATAATAATGAAATATTCAAAAATTACATAGATGTACTACAAGTTGTTGTTTCAATTATTACAAAAAAATTAAAAACGTTCGCCGGGGGTATAGAAATTGTCCCGATCAGAATCGAACTCCGGCCCGTTGGTTTTGCACGTTGTTGGCTACCAGATCTTTACTGTGTAAATTAAACTAAATTTCCATCTCGTAATCGGCTTAATACGTCGCTGGTTTCCTGTCGAACACAATTTACAAGTTGTTATGTTATTTAGATAATATAGTTTTAAAATATAACGGCCAACAAGTAACTGCTAGTAGTACCTATTTAGATTTGCCAATATTTTTGATAGATTACTATAGGTTACAGATAATTTAGTGAAATCATGAAAAAAAAATCATGTATTTTTTTAAAATGCATTCATTTCTACGTGTATACTTATCATTATTTTAAGCTTTAATCATAAAAGTTCTGTTTCATTTTATTAAAATAAATTACAAGACAATCGAATTTGCGATAACTATTAATTATTTTTCGTACTATATTATCGTTCATACATGTGACAACCCTAATGTATAATCTATTTTAAAAGCAAAAACAATTGTAATTACTTCATCACGTTTCCATAGCTAATTAGTAACAGATCCAGTTTAACTAAATGTCTTTGAAGTGGTTTAACGTTATAAGTACATTTAGATGCTAGATTTCTGGCTAAAATTTGCCGTTCCACTCCCACCTGACCAGGTCGCCATGAACCATGACGGTGTCACTCAATACGTTAATATTTTGGGTTTAAATCCTTTGACGTTACTGGCTGGTAGACATGTTTATATTCTAAATTTAAAAAAGTTTCGGCTTAAGAACAATTCATCTGCTAAGAGAGCCTTTCAAAGGAGCTGCAAGGACGTTACCGTACGTAGTATAGTCAGATGTAAATAATGACTTATAGCTAGCTTTCCGCCCGCGGCTTCGCCCGCGTGATCCCAGGCTATCAGATAAGGAAAGTTTTTCTTTTACGTGTGGACAAATTATGTGAAAACCAAAAAGTTCACGAATAAACCTTTATTTTTACAACAAAATGTCCGTGTCCTGGTTCTAAGCTACCTCCCCACCAATTTTCACCCAAATCGGTTCAGCTGTTCGTTAGTTTAAATAGTGTAACTAACACGACTTTCTTTTATATATATAGATAAATTACAGATAGTAGTCTTATTGTTGATTCGAATTGTTTAGATATTAAGTTTCTCGAAGAATACAAACATGGCTACCGTTATGCAACATGTGTTACAAATACATTGATTAAATAAATATTGAAGAAAATAAAATAATTTCGACCGGAGCGCCAGTTACTATCACTTATTAAATATTACAACTGTACTTACCATGGATTGAATAAATGAAGAGTTTTGTAACATTTTAACATTATCGATATTATTATTTATGGAGCTGTTTACAAGCTATCACATACACTTCCCTGAGTAAAATGTATTTATGGAGGAATTTATACCATCATCACCTGGCCTGGTGAAGTGGGAGTACATCATCACTAATCTAATTTAACGTGTCCATTTCTTGCTTAGCTACTTATCAACAAAATGATTACTGGTATAATCTTTCCGTGACACCAGCTTGCTAGGGTAGGTAGCAACCCTGTTGATTGAGGCAACCGCCAAGCGATTCTTAGTTTTCTGATTAAGAGCTTGAGAGCCTGTTTCTTATTTCAGTGTAGGAGCTTGAGAAAAGAAAGAACTGTCTTTCTTTTTTCTTCTCTCTTGATTGAAAATCGGTGATACCCTTGGTGTTGGATCCAAGGTCGAGGATGACCACTTACCATCAGAATAATTGTCTGTTTGTTTGTTGGATATTTACGTATAAATATGTTACTGGACTACATACGTATCTAGTAATTAATTTGGTAACTTTAACTGTTATCAACAGGTGGTTAAAGGAACGTTTTAAAACTTAATAATTTATTAAATAGTGTTAAATAAATCTTAACTTAGGATAGATTTTTAATAGCAACGTTTAAATTGACGTCTTTATTGTTTGAGTACGTCTATTTGAAATAAAAAAAAAAATAGCCGTTGAAACTGCGTGTTATATTCCACGTTATTAAAATATAATTAGTTACCTAAGTCTGAAGTATATATTATTGACCAAAGTTACCGAAGTATTCCGTAAATAACCTTTAATTTCCTTTACGTACACTTCTGCGTTCTATCTCATTATATTCCGTAGACGCCTTTTGATAATAGCAATACATTTATATCACAGATAATAAATGCCAATAAAGGATATGGCACCACAAATTACAGGATAGCAAATTGTGTTTTATTGTGTTGACCTAGAAAACGGACCTATTCGTATTATATCCAATTTTATCTAGACCATTTAGGGGTCGCATTTGCAAGGCGAATCCATTGATTTAGTCGTAAAGCTAGCCGTAAACTCGTTATTGATAGCGGTCGCGCGAATGATAAACTTGTATATTTTGAATAATAACAAGCTGAGGGTGGTTTTGGGGACTTAGGAGTTATCTTGAATCAGTTAAATCTTTATTGCTTAATTTCCCTTTTTTTGACAGCTCCTAATTTTATTTGGATGTCGTAACAGGCACATTTTACATTTAAAATAATTTAATTAAAAAGTTACGATGTAAATGTATTGAAACATTTAGAATAATCTAATTTCAAAAATATTTAAAAATGGAATGGCGCTACTGTTCATTTGAATGCACGGTCGCAAGCACGTGTCGCGGGCCCCGAGCACCCCAAGCGCAGCGTTAATTTACCGCGCAAAAAATCTCAAATTCGTCCGGAAACGTGCGTTCCATCGGTGGTTGTCGAACAGATGTCGACATGTGTCGCTCTTGTGGCTGTACGTCCATGTTGCCGTGGGCTAATTGACTAGGAAAAATTGCGCTCGCATTCGTCGCGCCCTAACCTAACGTTTGACATATTGCGCGTTCCAAATTCAAATATTCGCGTGAGATTTGATTTCAAGTTTGCTTTGGAAATGACTAATTAATTTGGACGAACTATTTTTTAATTCGATATTCAAAAGAATAATAGCAGACTATTAATTCTATGTTATCTACGTATTTAGTTAAAGAGTCATCTTTGAGTGTATAATACAATGATAGCAATTAATAAGTAAATTGATACCATTCACACTTGAAATGTCATTCACACCCATTCCAAAGATAATGCATCTATTGTCAAGGCGTTTAACCGTCACATACGTACCTTTATCACACATACCGAGAGATGCATATCTGGTTAAAATATTTGAATTACTCTGCGATTGAGGAGATGGGGCTTTTGTTTATAGCTTTGTTTTATCTGTATAAGCGCTTAAATGATTGTTTATATTAGTTTTATGTAATAAATTTAATAGACGACTGAAAAAGTTGAAGAAATGAAATGTTTTTGTGGAATTGTTGAAAATATTACACGATTAGTGTCGAAAGTTTACGAAAGCCTACATATTAATAACAGCTGATATCAGTACCCTAAAGTGCCCTGTAAAATGTTCATCCATCCAATTCATGCCCACAGTTACCATATATTGATGAAGTGTGTTCTGAATACAGGAGAGGGTCATAGAATTCGATGAGTACGGTTAATCAGGTGCTGGTTTAAGATTAGCTTGGCTTCTTCTGTTTCGGAATTAAACTGATCTAATGCATAAGCAATTTTTATTTATGTCACGTGTCTGGATTTAAGTAGTCAAAATCATGTCTGAATGTTTATCAAAACGTTAAGAATTAAAAAAATCCTCACGTTTCGAGGCTTGTCAATGGCTCATCAACAAAGTTGTACATCATCATCGTTGTTGGCAATTTCTTTTTGTTTTAATTGTTCAGTCATTTTCTATCACTTACATAAAATCGACGACCTTTGAAATATAAACATATTTCGTATTTATAAGTCATAAATAGTTTTTATTTTTTCTATACAAAATTAATCCCATCAGTAGCATTAAATACATAATTATGTATGTATGTAATTGTAATTACAATTAATAAATGTATTATCAATCTCTATTACATACTATTTTATAATCCCGATCAGTAGATAACTTGAAAAGTACTGTTATGAGGGTGACGAATGCAGCGATGCCTAAAATCATTTAAATAAATGAAAAGATTCCACAAAGAAGTCTGAAGGGGCTGGTTCCCCACAAAATGGGGGTTTCTAGTGTAGGGTTCAATATCCTTTGAAGCTTACCTACCCACGCATTATTTTAAGATTTTATATGCATGGATCAGGTTTAATATTGATGGATATTTGTAAACAGCGTAATACTTTTGTTTAAAATTTATAAAATATAACTTTTTGGAATTTTATACAATTAAGTAGGTACTTCTATATTCTGGCTGTAAATAAAGTTACGTGTTGATAAAACATATTTAAGTTTTTTTTATAGAGAGCTATTGAAGCTTAAGTTAGTTAACTAAATATCGATCCAATAAAAGTAATTACATTAGGGTTATAATGAGCAATTATAAAAACCTAATAAGTTTTTGTTACTGTTATTTAAATATTTGGAGAGTAGTATGAGTTGTCTATCTTTCTTAAGTTCTTTACTCCTTACAACTTAGTTCTCAAATCAAGCTTCAATATCCAATACGGAATGCAAACTAATTACAACTAAATAAAACAGTACACCATAAACACACTGTCATGTTGCTTGTAATAATCTGGCGGGAAAAAAAATGGCGGGTCGAACCGTTAACCGAACGGGCCATAGATAACGTCTTGGCTTTGTTCACTACAAGATGGCGGACTAATTAATTTTGACAGATCACGATGACAGAAGTCGCTTTGAAGATAATGCTTTTTAGGTGCGGATTAGAATTAGATTGAAGATTTTATAAATGGTTTTAAGAAATCGAAGAATCAAAATTATATGTCACATAATATATATTGTATGAAAAAGACTTGTTGTACGAAAGCTCATACAATTACAATTTATAGATGTTTTGTGATCGTATTAATTTAATATGACGCACACTGTAAAATCATTCAATTATTAATCCAATAGAAACAAAAAGATTCCTTTCCATTCCTTGAGGCATAACGACTGTTAAGTAAAATCAAAATACGAAATTTTCTTATATAAATTATACAATGGACGTAATACAATTTATCTTCACCACAGTTATTGGGAACTGCGTTACATTAAAACTATTACAGAGATCTGTCGTTCTTTAACCAAGTATTTTGAATAAAATTGAATATATTCATCTAATGCAAATCAACCTCGTTCATATCAGTGAGATATATGCTTTATAGACGAAAGTTTAAATCAACAATGAACTACCATTTCAGGCATTAATTATTATACATTAAACCTAATATGTAAGCTACAATTATCAATGAAATTTATAATTAAGTAGGTCAATTGCCAATTATCTTCAAACCTGTTCTCAACTTCAAAACTGCTTTTCTCTCAGACGGTTACACTTTTCAATCAAAAATATGTTACAACTATATAATTATTTCTTAGTCCTGTCTGTGCGTTTACAGCAGTGTTGCTTAAACCACGTGACGATTTAGGTCCTACATTAAAATTCCATTTGTCTACGAAGAACATAAAAATAATGCGTCGCTCAATCACGCAAGACAACACCTTTTAACCGTCCGTGTATTGTTTACGCGTTCATTTATCATAATCACCTTCGCTCTATTACCGAGTTATGACGTAACTTACTGAGGAAATGCATCTGAAGTGCCTTGACCAATAAAAGTATGAGTCCATGACACTCACGCACTGTCAGTAGAGTAGACTACGATGTAGAGATTATTGACGAGTACCTACAAACTCGAATGAATAGCTTGTTTTCGCTTAAATACATGGAAGATTTTAAACTTGGACGATCTCGAAAGTTTTGTCATTAAATAACACTTGTATTTTACATTATATCATCATTGATCATCATTACAACCCATAATTATCCCACTGCTGGGCTCGGGTCTCCTCTCACGAGGTGAGGGGTACAGGCCATAGTCCACCACGCTGGCCAAGTGCAGATTGGCAGACTTTACACACCTTCAAGAACATTTTGGTGAACTCTCAGGTGTGCAGGTTTCCTCACGATGTTTTCCT
>DWPA01002731.1:0-15261 GCA_018251375.1 Calpodes ethlius
GAGATTCAATGATACTGCTTTGGTAAAAATTGGAGGAAAGCTTATGAATTTCATTTATATATATTAGAAATATTATATTTATATATTTGTTACTTAGGTATTAATATGTCTCTATATACATACGAAAAAAAAATTGTTTTATTGCTAAATTGTAATCTATAACTTTTCAAAACCTAGCGAACGAAAAAAAAAAGAATTATTTGTTTATTTTTTAGCTAAAATAATTTATAAGAATGAATGTACTTAAATGTATTTTCACTGTTTTTATATTGTATATTGCAAATATAAAGCATCCCATGCATTAGAGTATTTTCGGACAAGATATTGTTGCGTGAGCAATTATTTATGTCATATAATTGTGTAAAAGAAAAATAACTTATATACTTTTCTTGTAAACAAACGCAAGTAAATAAATCCAACAACTCTATATTCTGCGTCTTTCGTATCATAGCTAAGGTACACGTTTCATGGTTGACGGGGTCCTTACAAAGTCCTTATAGTCTCGTTTCATCTTTATATTGCAGGCTGCGACAGCGCGTTAAAACGGCTTATTATGAAAGTTTAATCATAAACTGTAATATGGTAATTTATTGATTTTTAATAACATATTAAAAAGGTATTGGTACTATGAATTTATTAAATAAAGAAGTTGCTTCTCTCTATTATAGCACGATGTAGTTTTAAAGAAATAATTCGATTCTAATGTTGTACACATCAATCAGTGGTCATCTATTGAAATTCCTTTTAAGATATTTACGAATCATCACTTTTATGCTATACTGAGATATTTTAAACAAGACTCTATTTCTTATCCAATGAAAAGGGCACATAGTAAATACGTCGTTAATGTAATAATATATACGTTAAATTTTCTGTTCAATAATGAAGCCTAATTCAATATCCGAAAGCCGGATTAATCTCTATAATTATAGTTTCTGAAAATGTTAAACATACCCATCTTTAATATAACTCATTTCAATATAATAACATTTTCTAACATGATCCATCGTCGTAATATCTAATGTTAGAAGCATAAACACAAAGAAATATAGGCTTCAACATACAAAGCCGAGGATATAAGACGCGCGAAATGAAGAGAATGGAAGGACAATATTTTATTTTAATGTGAAATATATTCACTTAACTCGGCACTTGAAGGAACGAGCTTCTTGAATGATATTTCCTTTTCATGATATTGAGACAATATATTTTTGTTATTTTTCCTTTGAAGTTGTACCTAACATTTTTTCAACGATCTGATTTATTTAGTGTTAAATATGGAAATTATTATAACTTGTCTATTTAGACTCATTCATTCACACTTAATCCTGATGTTACGAACATTATTTAGTAAAAACTGAGTGATCTGCATTAATTTATGAATAAAAAGTAAATATTATTAATATAATAAAATTATAATACGTTTACAAAAAATATTTTCTATACCTATAGATACCTATTTAACTAGGTATCTGAATTATTCTATGTTATCTGATGTCTCTAGTTATAAAGTTTTTGATCGTGAATATAATCTTAATAACTACGATAGCTACTGCCTTCATATTGGCTTTCAATTTTCAACTTATATTCAATAGTAAGTTATTACAATTAATAACAACGTGACCCTAATATCATTGCCATTATAACACCATACATTCCCTAATAAACTACTCTAGTATTTGTACTTTCCAGCTGCAAATTCTAAGCTTTAACTGATTATTAGGACGAAGAAATAGGTTTTATGTAATGAAAGTCTCGCAAAACTCGTAGAAACCTTGTAAACTGCAACGTTTATGAGCTAACGGGTACATGCGCAGGTGACACTCTGATATAAGAAAGTTTATTAGCATCTATGTTTATATAAAATACAAATGGAAAAGATACGATTATCAGTTGTACGTTCATACCTTATTCCTATTTAGTACACATAGCGAAAGGTTCCCACTGATAGATAAAATACTCTAAACTATGATAACAATTTATATCTTATTATGTATATTTCCAGTTACTAGTTCCTTCTTGCGTTGGACCATGATTCAGATATTGAAAGATTCAAAATTCAGCAATTTAAACCACACATTGTTTGAAGACGTTTCATATTTGGAGTTACCAACATCAACTATCGAGTTTTGTAAATCGATTCAAACCGATTTCGTTCCGTCAAGAATGTACGATTGTTATTTTAATTTATTGGTGAATGTCTTTTATGTTGGTGAATGTCTTTTATGTTGGTGAATGTTATTTTAAATTTCGAATGACATTTTTTAATTATAAGGAGGTATTTGCATAAATATTTACATTGCATGTCGATATTTCAACCCAGCTGCATGAATCGTAGACACGGTGTAATTTCAGTGACGTAGAAAGACTCATAAAAATGAATATGTATCGGTACCATAATAAAATATGTACAACTTAATAACCTTACTAATGTAACAGTCACGATTCTCGCTTCATTTTCATTATGAATAAGTTTTCCAAGGGTAACAATAGATAACCTTAACCACAACGATTGAGTGATCTTGAACCAATTGTTGGTGCGAATTGAAGAATATGGAGGTACCTACGTCGTCCTTTATTAATTTATTGCAACGTCTCCATCTTGACACACTTCGCACACAAACGCGTGACACTCGCCCACATTATTTTCAATTAATTGAATTTCCGGCACCTAAGGACATCTTTGCATTTTGCATTAAAGGTCCTTGCTTTGGAATTTTATGAAATACCTACTAACAACACACTTCGACTTCGCACAAATGTAACTGAGAATAAAAAAATATATAAAGCCTATGTCTATAAACATTCTGTTATAACATAACATTATAATAAAAACTCACAAACATTACCTCTTTATTAAGAAGGTATTCAAACACATGATAACAAGATCTTCCTATAGGAACCGAAATGTTGCGATAAAGTGAACCGTAAGCCACTCTTCAGCTTCCAAACTATCTCCACACAAAATGTTTAGACAGTTAGCTTCACAATACATTGTTGGTCTAAAGTGAACCACAGAAATATAGTATAGTGCATAGTAATAACGTGTACCTACTGAACACAGTCACTTGTTTTTTTTATAAAACCTATACAGTGGTACCACCACCAAAGTGCCTTGGTAAAGTCTTCCTTGATATTGTTAAACATTAGGTACGACTATTGCGGTTCTAAGTGTTATTATTTTAAGACAATAACGACGCTCCATTGCGCTGGAAGAGAAGGATAACCTAACATACTTTCCCATTTATAATAATAGTTTACATAATCCCTGAACTCTTATATATTTACTGGTATCTAGATTTTATTTAAAATATATAAAATTAGATATTTTTTATATATACAAACTCTTAAAAACTTATTGTCTTTAAAAAAATAAAATATGTAGGCCACGTATAATATCAATAACACTTAGAAATTTAATATATATATTTTAATCGATTGCATACTACAAGGTAGTTTGTTGCAATATAATATAACTTTACGATGAAATATTCAATAAACATACGCGGTTTAATAATTAGCATGCAACTAATAAAATGCTACTAGTAACATAAAATTTATCGATAAATCGTAGTGGATTTGCAATAAATATAACCGACGTATTTATCACTCAAAGTTGATTAAGTAGGTATCTACTAAAACCTACATTTACCTACTGGAATATACTTTGTATATTGCACTTCGCAGAAGCTGTCATAGACTTTAACTCTTTGACATAAATGGGTGTCTAATCCATTAAAAACTTACGTAATTACACTATGAATTAAGAAGTACCTTTGTGTGAACACCTTTAGGCTTAATTTACTTCAAATATTTTCGACGTATAAAGGATTCAATATAGAAATAAACAGAAAAAAGAAACGTAGTTACCCCGTTCTTGAGTTAGGACAGCATATTTTCTCCAAGACGACGCAAGTAGATTTGTATCTACCAACCTATATAATTTCCTCGCAGTTCAAATTCATTACCAATTTGATTTATTGAAAGAAAATAGTGTAGATATGTTAAAGATAAACACTCCCCGCAGCTCAAATTCATTGTTTACCAATTTGTGTAATCATTGAAAGATAAAGATATATTAAAGATAAACATATGACCTCTAGAATACAAGACTCGAATTAAGTATCAACCAAAAATATAATTGTGACAGCTGGGAATAAATGACAGGACTCAATGGTAACTTTAAACAGTTCTCGCATAAAATTCTAAAAGATGGTAGATTTTATTTCAGTATAGCAAATAAAAAAAACAGTATCTATTCTGATCCGGTGTAGTTAACTAAAAAACCAAAAAAAATTTTCAAAATAAGTTAATATAAGTTCGTATTTTACTGGTAACAATGAAATAATATAAATAACGGTGTTATCGGCTATGAGTTCATAAATACTTTGTACAATAGAGCTAAAAAAGAATAAAGTTGTGATTTGACCTTTCTCTGTAAGGGTTGTCTTAACCTCCAAGTTGTTCTCGAAAATTCTAATTTGCATAACTTTAACAAACGTACTTTCAAGCTTGTAGGTAAGTGTAGGATACAAGCCTCTAGATGGAATTTTACCTTTCTCATCATACTTACCTCTCTTATCGTCTTATTCATTAATACCTATTTATAAATAGCCTAAAACAATGCCGTTATTTCTATTTAAGTGTACTTGCATTTAATTCTTTCAAACTATGCAAATTATGTAATAGACTTTAATAAGGTTTAAACATATTACCCGAGTTTATTTCTGAAAATTTACATGTACAAATATGTTACGACGGTACAGAAATTTCTAAATTACTCCCATCAAAGCGGGCCGGTAATAGCGGGGTATTTCTTCATTCTATCTAGATAAGGTCGGATTTTCTGATGTACTTTATTATAAAAAATCTTTACTTGATCCCTCGAAACAGACTGTCGTGACAGACGGTAGCTCTGTACTAACAAATAGTATACAAGACATTTTCAGCAGCTTTTAAAAGACAGTTTGTAAATAAATAAAATGCCTTCCTATCTGCTCTGCCTTCGTAACTTTCCAGCTAAATGGTTGTGATAGACCACAGATAATACTTTTACTGTGAACACAGCCATGTTCATGTCTATCCACAATATTTCTTCTTAATTGAGTCACAGTCGACTTCAAAACACGACGCTATCAAAAGCAACAACGAAAATTTAGAACTCAACGAACCGAAATTGCGTGACTGAAATAACTACTGCCAATATGCTTACATATACGTATACACATCTCCGAACACGTGTTTGTGAGGAAACGAGCTATCTGCGCCGAATGACAATAGGGGTTTCCCTTTCGAGGAGAAAAATTTACGTGATAAAAATTCTAAATCGTTGCGTGTGAAAAAAATATATAAGGTCCAAAAATAAAGTGGCTGCGGTAGGTGTGATTACGGAGTCTCATAGCGGTTTTGTGTAGGGTTGTAAATCAGAGAAGAACGTGAGAATGGTGTCATTATTTAGACAACGAGCGATATTATTCGCGGTAGAACGTTTGCACGACACAGTGCGCGCCGCGAGCCGCGACCCTCGCGGCGCCCGCGGTTTTCAATGTACGTATGTACATAACAAATGATGTATTATTTTAGAACTTTGACTTAACATAGATAGGATTGTTTATAAAATATTTCCAAATGTACCTAATTGAAAAGCTGTATACTACTTTAGTAGTAGACTTTTATTTCTACGTATTCCTAAAACCTCCATACTAATATTATCTACTATATTCTCTGTATATACTCTTCTATATTCTAATAAAGAGTAATGTATATCTCAATTGCTATTCTCTTCTTTTTTGCAGGTGATGAATGTTGCTGATGATGCCAATATTTATTGGCAATGGTGATCATGTGATCAGGTAAGTCGATTGCTAGTTATTTACATGTAAACAAAATTTTAGTTTAGTTATATTATCAATACATATAACTCATAACTGTTTTTCCTAACTTGTCCCACTACTAGACCCGACCTAAATGAAGGTTCTTCACTCCTTCCGGCCTAACGATCTTCGCGGCTCTTCCGGCCGAGGTCACTTCCTCGGGTTTACCCTGTATGTATATACATTTGGTTTATATAGATATACTTCTACGATGATACTATTGTGTACATTTGTAGCAAAATTACAATATTGAGGTATCTGATTTAGTGCTTAAACTTGGTTATAATCTACTTTAATTACATTATCAGACGAGCTTAACTTTAAAATATATTTATTTAACAGTATCTTTTTTTACTCCAAACATTGACATACTCGTAAAATTAGAAATGATTAGAATCACAAATTATAATAAAAACCCTTGTAGTTGGCTATTCTATGGATTTAAAGTATCGAATAAAACATTTTTATGACTGAGAATTAAACTGGCCTTACTAAGAATCTAACTCAAATTAAGTTTCATTCGATACTCACGACAAATTCTATGAGAGAAAATAAAGAAGTGCAGAAAAAATCCAATGCGCAAATTCCAACGAGGGCGCAACTGCAGCGTGCGAAATGCACTAAACAAGTTTCCAAGATAGTTCCACCACCCTCCGCGAGATGGCAGTGTTATTCATGCAGGTTTTAAATAAGTCCTTTTCAGAACTCTAATGTACCATAATTGAAAATATAAAATGCTGGTAATTCGAACTTAAAATGAAATTTATTATTTTCTTTCTATTTTTAAAATATCAGTATATTTTCCTCTTTAGCAGTATATGTTTGTAGGGCGGAGCTTGCCCTGCTGGATTATTTTCGCAAACTAATTCACTACTTGGTTCAACAAAGCATATAGAGATGGCTCTGATGCTGCAAATTTAGTATTTCAATACAGAAAAGTACAAACTATTTATTGTTTGTAAATCGTAAGTATCGACTCCAAGTCGGAATACAACATTGAGCCATCTTGTTACCATAATTACTAATATTTATTTCAACGCATAAGGAAAATATGGTGTTATTTTTAAATCTCAAAAGCACTTACCACCCGCGATGCTCTTTGAAATATCCAATTAAGTATCCTGCGTACGGCAGATAAAATGTTAATGTGTGAGATTGTGATTTTGACAAACAGTTCATTAGCGGAGTTTATTAAAAGATTTTACGTATCACGTATGTCTACTTTATGAGATATCTACCTTTTATCTAAAGACACTTAATTATCAACGTAATATCTTTTCTACCGGTATGTAATTTTTTTTTTACTTTCATATTTTAAACTTTTTACTGATCTTAATAAGTTGTTTTATATATAAGTAGCCTGAAAACGAATAATTGGACGTCAGTTACACCAAAGGCGTTTCCAACGAAAGTAAGATAAAGAAGAAGGTAAAAAAAGTCCTCTAAAGTACAAAACCATTATTTAAAATAAAAAAAATTGAAAATCTCATAACTGAAATTTTCATTTATAACAGCCAGGAACAGAGATAATAAAAAAAATTGTTAATATTTATATGACATTAATGGTTATGAAGTTGATACAGGTGATCCTGTCAATGTTTCTTTTAGCAGTCGCAGTTTCTCTGTGACCATCGGTATAATTGGAACACAATAATAAAACAATAGTCGCCATCAATTGCATTTAGATATAATGTCATTGTATTGTAATTCAAATGTCCCCAATGTAAATTTGTGGAGTATCGTGATGTCAGGTAATTATAAGTATTAAATATTAGATACGGAGTAATTGAGTATTTACTTACCATACTATCTTAAAATCCGGCCACCAATTTTGCTGTATTCTAATTTTAACTTAAAATAATTGAGTTTGTAGGTCCCTTGTTCGATTATTTCCCGAGAAAAGATATTGGAACATACTATTAAAAAGGAGATACAACAGGGATACTATTTCAGAAGTAGAAAATAATTGCTTTTGTAATTTTCTGGCAGTTTTTTGTTATACATAACTTTTCGTCTGAATAGAAAATTAATATGGGAATATGTCATTTCTAATTGGTTTAATTCGCGATGAATATAATTTTATAAGTTCTTATTAAACATGCAGTGTTTATATGGTTTAAACCATGAAAGCCGATTTAGAACTACTTAATTGATCCATAAGCATTTTTATGATAAGCTTGACCTGATGACTATGGGAAGGCTACAGATGAGGGAACTCTTCAACGGTGAACACAGTCACACTTTTTCTTTGCTTATGCACTAACATTCTAAAATCGTGTGTAATAATATGTGTATTCTATCCATTAATTTTTTTGACATGTTTTAGTGTATAAACAATTTCTCCAATGTATAATTATGAATGTAGGTATAATTGTATTAATTACGTCTATAAATTTCCTTTTTAATAAAAATATAGGTATTTGTTTCTATTAATATTCTTTAACTTTATTATCTGTGTGTGTACTTACTTAGCTGGCAGGCTAAGAAAAATATCGAGTCCAGCAGTGGATTTATGATTCTGGAGGAATCTCTTCGGATATTTTAATTACTTTCGTTCTATTTTGACTCTTATTTGAATAAAGGTCTCATTATAATCGATTTCGACTCATTCTTATTCTTCTAACTTCTCGTTTACAGGGTTATAATATGGCTCTGATTAAATTGTAAAACAGAAATTTGGGTCTCATTATCATACGATATTATTTCTTAGATAGAGGATAAGTACACAGAAAACCTAAAACGTTGTCCAAACATTACACGAAACTCAGAAAGACAAGGAAGAACAAAATCAGACGGGTTGATCTATCGATTGAACGAGGGCTTTATCTAAAGGAAACATCGTAGAACGGCGTGTTTCGCTAAATAAGAAATGCCTACCTTGATTATACCGTTTACGGTACTACCACCCTATTGTGAGCGAACCCTGAGACAGTGTTACGAGCGGCTATATAAAACTATATTTTTCCACGTACAAAAGCAAAGGAGAAAAATGACGAACATACATTCCCGACGCACAGAGCGCGTCTAAATGTCGCGTAAAAGTATTGAGAGCGAAAAGTCGCTAAATTTGAGGCGTTCTCGGAGGCTTTTGAGGAAAGCCCGAAGCTGGTGTTATAGGCAATGAGACGGCCGGGTGGGAAGGCTCTATCGCCACTTTACACGCTCTACCGCAGCTAACCTCCGCCCAAATGTAATAACACGCCGCCTGCTCTCTGTTTCAATTTGGGAACAAATTGAAATTGTTTTTATTTGAATAATATTACTGCTACAGTCACTACGTTGATTGAGAAATGATAGTTATAGTGCCATTGTCGTGGAAATACTTTTAGTAATACTTCTGGCATCGTACGATTGAACTATAAAAGAGTGTTAAGTTGGAATTGATTTCGGACCAATCTTGTTAGAATGGATACAGTATCATAGAATAATACTTTCAGTTGAATGCATAATATCCAGGTTAATTCATTGTTTATTAATACTGTTTGATGTTAGATGTAGTTATTGATGTTAATGATGAAAATTATGAATTTATAAATTATGTTAAAATCTTGTTTATGACTAAAAAATACAAATACACAACATTAAAACGTACGAGCTAATTAGAATTGAGGAAGATTTTCTTTCAAGAGCAGATAACAAATAGAAGTCTATCTCATATTCCTATCACTAAACATGTTCTCATATTTAACAAAAAACTTTTTGTATTCGGTTGTGAGTATTTATATCGATATATGTATAAGTAAGAATATTTCCTTTTACTTAATATGCTAGCAGTTGTTGAACCACAGATAACGCACAGTTTAAACCGGTGAAACTCAAATTATGAAGCTTTATACACGGATTTCTTATATAGGGTCATGAATAAACGATTGAAGTTCAGTAGTATCAAATGGAATAGTGTTCTTTGTTGATTTATATTGACATAGATTACAACAATAATACAAGGTTATATTATTGTTGCGTTATTAGACAGGCCGTGACAGCCTAGTTGTAACTGATTTATAACGTATATAGTATATTCTGATAACAGGCAACTAACAGCTAGGAAAAGAACTTAAACGCTGAATAATCTACGTGAGTTCTAACGCTATACCTTGTTCATTGTCAGTGAAGTCCACCTCGAGAAGAGCGGCCCCTGAGAGATATGATAGGTCCTTTATGATTGGGTGTTACAGTTCAAAGTGGGATCAGTGTATATAAATGCATAAAACCTTCAGCTATTTGTTTATACGTATTTATAATTGATGTATTAACCATGAAGGGATTCATCTATTCGTAATTTTGGTGTGGTTGGCGGGAAGCGACTGCATCCTTTATCACGAGGGGCGAGGGGGGCCGCGGGAAAAATTGCACATAAATATTGAAGCTGCCACTTACACGTGCGCCCGCTGCCAGTGGTTCGTGTAGTGTGGATACGCCTTATACGTATTTTTAACGTTAGTATCGCGGACTCTTAAAAAAACTGTATTTAGTAAATGTATTTATAATATGTTATATACTTATTTGCCACTATGTCTACTAGCTACTAACTACAGAGATTATAAATTCGGTTAAGCTTTTACTGGGTTATCTATTACTTGTTAAATTTAAAATCGTTAATGTTTAGGATTTACTTATTTCGTATAAATGATACCTGAATTATTAAAATATAGTTTTCATATTATATAATATAAATATTTATTGTTATAATGTTTAACAAGAAGGTAATAATTGGATTAAAATGTATACTTATTGAAATCTTTATCTGTATTTCTGCAATTTACCGAAAAACAAATAATCTATAGATAGTGCTGTTCATGAAGCAGGGGTTGACCTAGACTCAAGGTAGGATGGACCCTCTTACTCCCCATTATATGGTTACCCATTGAAATTACCACTGTATACGTCAGAAATACACCATATTTTTCTATTTGTAGACGATATTTACTACTTACGTACATTTTAATTTGACTAGTTGCTGTTTTCACGGAATCATCAGAGTCGGAGTTTGAGTAGTAGTTATCGTCGGTCAAAGAATTGGATCGAAAATTAGAATCGAATGAATAAAAATAGTAAAAAAATTCAATTTCGTACTTATGTACGATCGGCCAAATTGAATCATGACCCACCTCGCTGACAGTTCGTTTGTAATTTTCGCAAAGACAAATTCGTTTTCTTGTCGGGCGTGGCGCTGCACTTACGACGTTTTAAATATTATTAAACTACTGAAACATCACTCAGAATGACTGTCAATCATGAATCAATTTGGTCGATAGTACATAATAAAATTATTTTAATTATTCAACTGTTATATTCTTGTCTTGTACCTCAAGCTAAAAATTATAACTTTAGAAGTAAATTTCCAAGCTGTCTTCAGTTTGATTCATTCAATTTTAATCGAAAAGAAATCCATTTGTAAAAGTAGCAGCAGGAAACGTGCTCTAAAACAGATTAAATTCTACACTTGTAAACCTCAGTCCAGCAAGCGAATTCCAATAAAACCCAAGGCATTTCGGCTCTGCACTGCGGACTGTCAAAAGCCGGCGCGCGGGTCGCATTTACCCTCAACCCTCAAGTGTCCGTAACACTCACCCCCTCTCACCCTACCGGCCACCCGGTGCTGACCCTTTCGATAGCGCTACTACGATAGCCAAGTGTGAGGTATTCGAGTGTGTAGTGAGAAATCTATTGTTATCTATTTTTTTTTAATGTATATGTTCCTTCAAATAAATTTTACTAATTATACAGCTGTTATCGAACCCAGGACTCCTCGTTCAGGTCGGATCTCGGGTTAGTACTTACTGGATAAAGAAGTTTTCGTCCAAAATATTTTGTGTTTTATACCTTTGATAATGACCTGAAAGGATAGTTTGAATAAAAGAAATAAGGATTAATGAAAGGATTTTTCAACAGAAAAGACCAAAGTCAAATTTACCAGTCCAAAATTACCCAATGAAATATCAATTTATTTACGAAACTCATATATAGAAATAATAAATTATTATATTCAGTAACATAGTAAGGGAAAGGTCGTTTTAATATGACTATAATTACAATAGTAAAGGTTCTCCTTCAAGACCCGTCTCAAATTTCAATCTTCCATAGTTATTATTAGTATCCCGCTGTCTGATACTTAGATTGGCAAATAATTCCTACACTACACCACACACTACGCACTTGGACAAGTGAGGTCTACTTGCTCAGTATGTCGATGTAAAGATCCTGTATAGAAATCTACAGGTTAGACCAGCGATGGAGAAAATAATGTACCTAAATTTATAAAAAAATTGTTGGTAGAACCACTACTAAGGGAAAAAGTAACAAAAATTTAATTTAAAACTATTTAATAATAATCTATCGTATTTATGACTAATCTTATCTGTGAAAATGATTAAGAACGAAATGAGCTGATAATCATCAAAAGCCATAACAGTAAATTAAATTTTTAAATTAAACCGTTTTACATTCAGTGCAGCATTTCTAAAATAAAATTATAAAATGATTGTGACGTCACTGCTTAAATAGGAGACGATAAAGACGTTTCTAACGATATCCCAAATTATCAAATTATGATAAGCATTTTTTTTTGGTTACTTCGCGTCCATCCATTCATATTATCATATTTAGAGGTCTGCAAAAAAGTGTGAAATCAAAGAGAGTTGCTATTGACCATAAACTTATCAAACGTAAGAAGAAAAGTTTGGCCATTGCAGGTCAACATTGATATAGGTATCTGTTCCCGCACAAAGGCCAATATCATAATCGTAGTCAAAAAAATTACAAGATTTTGAAGATGAGCCAGCAAAAGGTACATAGGTTATTTAAAAAGATGCTAGATTACTAGTTTAGTTAGGTATAACTTTATTAGTTATGAATATATCTCTTGGCACTTCAATTCATTCAATTTATCTGTATATTAGAAATTATGACTTCATTGGTGAAACATCGTGATGATGTCTGATTTCAAAGGTATCGGCTAATTTAATCCGCACTTAGCTGCCGGTCTTACTTTTCTCATTATGAGAGAAAACCAGGTCGTATTAGTTGGTAGCAGATTGATATTGCAAACGGGATCTGCAAAGATCCTAGTCAACAAACAATGTGAAGAAATTTACGCTGGAGTTATAATGTGGGATTCCGCTTTTATTTTGGCTAATACCACTTCACCCTTTGGTGTTACATAAGTAACGATGATAACCACTTACTATTGTCTCGTGTGTCAGTCAGCTACTTACAACAAAGAAAATACATTCGAGAACCAATAGTATGTGACTACAACTGGACAGTGCTGTAGGTGTCATGGCGACGCAGCCGAGGCGCGCAAGGTGGACTGGGGCTTGAGTCTAACAGCCTAATATAGAGGCAGTGGCCCGCAGCGATTACCCTCGAGAGTGCCCTCGACACCGGATTAGCACTCGAAGATCTTCAGCCTACGAAGATTTTCACTTTTATTCAAGCATGTAGTAAGTTCGTATTTGATCGGACACTGATGAGATTTTGCTTTGCAAAGTAATAGTCTGAGAGCTTGCGGATATAGTCATAGTTCGAAAAGTAGTAATGTACTTGTATTTTTACTTTAAATAATTTATGATATATTTTAAGATGTTCTGTAAAACAAAATAATGTAGGTATGGGATAATGTAGGCGACGTTTTTTGTTTATTTTATTGTACAAATGATCGCCGGCAAAATATATCTACTTGTATTCTTGTCTGAAAGGAAAATGCATGGAAAAGGTTAAGATCTTTTTTGACTTACTTTTTGAATATAAGCACAAGGTATTTTCAAACACCTGCGCGGTTTGAATATGACATTAACTTAATTAATATTTAATGTATTTATTTCTAATTAATATTACATAAATTAATAGTATGTCGAGATACAGATTCACCCCTGAAAGTAATACCAGTGACATCAGCAATATCAGGATTGTAGGTAGTTGATTAATTTAGAGGATTAATTTTTACTTATACTAGCCTCGGATACTTTTAATAACCCTAAATTGTATTATGGATATGGTGTAGTATAAGGCCATCTGTACAAGAGCTTCTGTCGTCTATCAAGTCAGACTATAAATTGCAGTAACTTAAACTGTTATTACAAAATTATACCTTTTTTTATTTGATTACCCTTAATTTTAAATTTATGCAATGGGCGGACATGATCCCTAGCGTCATCTATACGAATTATCCCTTGGTTACGTGCGGTAGGTTTAAAAATTAAAATTATATTTATGATCTGTAAAAATACTGAAATGTACCGTTTTAAAGTACCGATTAACTTGTAACCGTTGTAAGGGTATAGAACACTATTTTAATTCATTGTAACTGGACCATAGAGCAGTTGTAACATAAGCTATCATACAAAATACATAATATCATAACACATATTTAGGTACTTTGCAAATACGCTAAATATGATATTAAATAACAGATATTAGGATCAAAGATTAGGTTACGAGTAGATAGAGATATCTAAGATATTATATGTTTAAATATCTATTCAAAATTGTACGCTAACCCCGCGCCTATAAGATTAGTTACTAACTGTTGTATATTCAAAAGGGTGTAAAGTAGAATGCTTAATGAGGGAAGGCTTATGTCCAGCTATTGAATTCAATAGCTAATTCGCCTAATTGTGACTTGCGATCTTTGACATCCTGTTTAATTCTCGTCGTAGGACAAAACTTAAAACAACTATAGGTACATAATATGGTTTAATTTGCATTGCAACTAATATTATTTTATGACGTTAACGAGTTTTTTTATTGTAAAATTAACTAGCAGTACCTGTTTGGTTTTAAAATTGATATTTGTAACACTTGCAATTTTATTTATTTATTTCGTCTAATTGATAGCACTAAAGATGATAATATGTATAACATTGTGTCATTTCTAACGCGTTAGGATGAAAATGTGGCAGATAATTTAGTTAGTTTATATTATGTAGTATTCTATAACTATTATTATATCATGGCAATCTAGGGTTGAAAGATATTTAGTAAAAAAGATAACAAAAGTAGAAACAGAAATATAAAAAAACAGGGATGCAAACTTATTGAATACAACCCAAGAACTTCGAACCTTTCGGTAGACATACTGGATCCCAACCAACTGAGCAACAAGGTTAACAGACAAGTGACATAATAGAACGAGACAAAAAGTAAATGAGCGGAAATGTTAAACTAATAGATCTATGATGCAGAAGAAATTTAAAATCAGACAGAGAAGAGCAGATCTATGATGCGGAGGAAACTTCATGTATAATGTTAACTATAGACAGAGAAAACTATAGACGAATTTTAACTTTCCTTTTCATTTGTATAGGAAATAAAAAACATATTTTTATACTTTTGATACAGCTATATTAGCGTTACAGTGACAAGTGTGGTCAAACAATTCGTCCCTCCC
>DWPA01002732.1:0-15261 GCA_018251375.1 Calpodes ethlius
ATCGTAGCCGAGACTGGCACATGTCAATCAGGGGATATCGATGTCCAGCGCCGGTAGCGTTTAGCAGGAGACGGTCGGCAGTGGTGGAGAGCGGGCCGCGGCTGCGGTACCCCTGCCACGTGGGTGGGCGCCTTGTGTGGCCGCGCGCTGGGTGGGCCACTACCGCTCGCACGCATGCACACACACACGCCGCACCAACACACGCCACGCGCAAATAAACACAATAATCAACTAGCGATACTTTACTCCGTCACCGGACTCACCGGATAGAGTAATCGCTCGGGGATGTTATTGCAGGAATCGCGGCGAGTGACACGGGCATGCGCCGGTCTGCCCCTGCGCCGCGGAGAACACGCCAACTGTTCAATTTATGCGCCTAGGTGACCCAATCACGCCAATTTTATAATCCGATTACGCTCAGTCGTGGGCTGAGATCGCTCAGGCCAACCTCGCCGTCCTCGCCGCTATCTGGAACCACAACGCACATAAATTCGTAAAACATTTTGACATTTCATTCAATAGTACAGGATACCGGTCGCGCTAATCGTTACAGGAAATATTATGGGACTGTTGCGATATTTACTTGATATTTTATTACGATAAAGTGTTGGTTTCTTCATTCAGATAGTTTATTTACAGTTTACGTCCTATTTTAAGTAGTGTTTTATTGAAACATATTTAATTAAACATGTTATCCCAAATAAAATAAATAAGTATTTTATTACACTTCAATTTCAATTTGCCTTATGTCCTTTTTAAAATAATTATCTACATATATTTCAGAGACCAAAATTCCGAATACATGCTATTTTATTTATGAGACTATTGCTTCCTGTGTATTCACTTTCAGATGAGATTACTTTCACTGTAGTCACAATTCGGTGTTTTGTAACTCGACTATTGGCTAAAGAGTACGTAGTAGGTTGAGTTCGAATTTTGATCACTTTGAATTTTTTATACATAATTATTTTCATAATCTTTAAAGATGTTCTTCTTTACCATTAAATGTACCTAAAAAAACATAAAACCAATGTTTGTACATAAATCGATTACGTAGAATAGATTAGGAATAGGATTAGACATTATTATGGTAACTGATATATTATGTAGATCTAATAATACCTAATGGTAGCCAAGTGATAGCGGTATAAATTGCCGATTGTGCTGTATTCAGGGTTGTCACTTTTTTTGAAGGAACAAGGTACATATATTTACTGAAATTTCATGTTGCACTACAAGTGCATTTCAGTCACAGTAACCGCGAGTGTTGAATTAGTGATAAAAATATAGAATTTTGCGTACTATATTATGTTTCTTATAATATAAGCGACTAAAATTTAATGCGATCCTATTTAACATAGTCCGAGTGGCAACCCTAACTGTAACTGGTCTTGTACTAGTATTTACGTGTTATAGAACTTGTTTACAGACCGGAAGAAAGCGACTTACCTGATTCATGACTTAACACATTTTCGCTCCAATTTTTTCAAAAGGCCACAGATCACATATGGTTAGCAAATTAAGGATGATTGAATAAGGGAATTAATAAATTCAAATATATCGGAAATCAAATTCGAAAAACTATGAAAATTGAAATATCGCTCCAAAAACTAATCGATCGATTTTAGTGTAACTACTTTTAAAAATAAAAAAATGCGGTCTATGTATATTCTATTTGGTAAAGGGAGTTCAGTCTAATCTCGGGTTCGATTCCTAGCCGTGGTAAATGTATAAGTGACAAGTAAATATTTTTTCTCTGGTGTTTTAAGTGTTAATAATGTCTTCGCCGTGTTATCCAAACCACCTGCGACGCAGGTAATCTTAGTCCAGGAGAATGATTAGAAGAGTTAAAAATAAAAACAGAATCAACGCAATTAGCTACTATCAAGAACTATTTACTGAACCGCTTTCACTGCAAAAGAGAATCGAATCCACTAGCTTTATTTTATGACGTAAGTAAGAGATGAGTCATAAAAAGATACACTGCTGGCTCTATAAACATTTTTAACAAAGTATTGTTTCATAAAAACGTCACTAGGAATTAAATTACGTAAGAAAATGAAGCTTTAATCTGTACTTAAATATTTTGTATTTTTACATCGTCAAGTAAAACATAGAAGACCTGAGAGGGCCTAGTCTTATATATAATATGTTATCTATAGACGCACTATAATGCACGCACCGAAAAGTTTCAGATTCAATATAAATAAAGTTTACGCGCAGAAGTAGTACAGATAGGTAAGTTTTATGTATAAAATGTGTTTATAAATACATTTATTTTAAAAAAAGAACATCCAAAAATGTCAATGTCAAGTTAGCCGTTGATAAATTGAATTATGGTCGAATTTCGAACGCAGAGCGGGCTGCTAGTAATAAGTAAAACATTTAGATTTTTTTTTTATTATTCTTGCCAGTATTATTTTAGGGGTCTGGTACTTGATAATATTTAGCCGTAGAAGCGCAGAAAAATATATTTTATATATTATTAAATGTGTAAGAAACACAACATTATGTGGTGGCATTGTGAAATAACCCTTTGGCAATATGAATTAGAGTTTAATTTCGATCACATAATCCAAGTCACTAGCAATAGAAATAGCTAACGTTAAATCTTTTAAGGTATAGGTAGGTACTACTTGTAACGCTAGTATGTAAATACTGAAAATGTATTTGAATTATTTCATTATTTTAATAGAAACATTGGTAACTTGAATGTTATATCATTATATCATATTATAGTTTTCATGTGATATAATTAAAAGAATGAATAAATGTATTTAGTGTTCATTTTCAGCCAATATAATACTATTTTCTACAAAATATAAATTGGGCCCTAATAGTAAATTCGTTAAATTTTAACATAAGATTCAATGAATTCCTACAACACTATTCAATTACTCAACAATTTTACATCCCATTTTGTTGCTTTAAAAAAAAATCAGTTCATCCTTCTCAACGATATGGTTCTTATTACTAACATTAAGAATATTTTCATAACGTATTGTTAACGGCAATCAAATCATTTTGTAGCTGAACACGATTTCTCAACGAGTTCTCTTTCTTTACATATAATTAACCTCATGAGATGTAGAATTAATTTTAAGCGCTTTAATTAGGCATTAGGGTCTATTAAAATGCCGTAGACAAACCAAACCGTACTAATGACAGACCACCTGCAACTATTACAAAACTAATAATTCAAAGCTTAAAAAACAGACGCTCATAAAAACAATTAAGTTTGGCCGCTTTACCATAAAGAAGAGTAACATAACCAATCCTAGAGCAATTAAGGATTCTAATGGCAGGAAAGGATACCAACGTGCGTGAGCGGCCGTTCCTGAGGGTGGTATCGCCATAATATTTATACTGGGACAAAGATTAAAGTTGCTGCAGACTGACCGTTTTAAGTATCTACGAATATGGCGTCACGAGTCTAGTGATTTAGGTTCTGATGTAGATACTAATATGTAGAATTCAGATTGTTTACTAAAGTATAACTTATCTAATGAAATAATAGATACAAATTCCATTCAAGCGCGTGTTTAGTACAAGATTATATTACCACAAACAGACAATGTTAATATTGACAGCTGCGTAACATAATTGTTAATTTAACGCCTTTTAATATCAACGATATTATTAACAATTCAGATAGTTGAAGATTTCAAATTCATATCTACAAATTGACGTTATGAAGGTCCGAGTAATCTGGATCTGGCTCGGTCTAGTACACTACCGTACACTCAGATGCATTACGGTTGTATAAACAAGATTAGCGCGGTAATTTTGTATCACGAATCAGATTCACAGCCGATTCCGCGATGAAATCATTGTTTATAACGGTACTAAAGTATCATCATGTTATGAGTATAATGGTATTCCTCGAACCAATTATAATAGTTAGTTAAAATTAGCGTTATAATTAGCATTTGATTATAGTTAACTAATTTGTATATTAACTGTAACTTAATCTGTTATATTACTCATTGTCGTCTAATTATGCTGTAATGGGCGGCATTTTCAAGGGAACTCTTTAACTGTGAACAGAAATATTAGTAATAATAAAAAATATTAATTAGTAAAAGGTGACAAATGTACTTTAATTTTATCAAGTGTGAGAAGTTCACACTGTAAACTACGACTAAAATATAGAAGACTGAGCTAGAAGCAAGAAGATAGATCACTATTGAGAATTTTTGACTATGATTGTAAATATTTTCAAAACTTTACTTGTAAACTTTCAAAGCATGCATCATTCGACACCCATTAGTCATAGTCCGTGTGATCAACTGTGGCTGAAACTCATCTCTACTATGAATTGGGCTGGTTCATGACTAAGTTCTTTTAGGAGTCTATCCGTAAGAACAAGATATAGATGTATGAAGAGGTGGCTCCACTAGTAAACTATTGTTACTATTGTTCATTAAAGTTCTTATCTATTACGGAATCGTGTAATCGCCTTCCTTATGCTAAATAATAACTGTCCCCTCTCTTCCATAGTATGTCCAAGATAGGAATATAGGTACAGTGCATGTCTAAAACATGTGTACAGGTATATAGCAGTTGTGTCTTACCTGCAACTCAGACATAAACGCCTAATAAGAAGAATTACAGTAAAATCCCGACAAATACTTGATCTCAAACCTAGGAAGTCCTACGGCGTTTCTTCAGTCGTGAGCCAGTGAGGTTGCATGATGTAAAATTGCATACATTATGGTAAATAGGTCCTTAGAATAGTTGGAACTCGCGCTTTATTGTACAGGAAATACGTTCCCCTCGGGCAGTGCAATCATCAAACCTTTCTCGGAATACTCTTTTGAACTGTATTTTTATTCCCTTTTCTCGGATTTGTAACTGTACGTCCATACCGAAAATTTGTATCGAAATGCTTACTTATTACTTAGTAACAGATTTAACTGAATAACGCCGAATATAAAAAAACATGAAACTTTATTTTGGCGGGATTAATTAGAGTAATTATGTATATAGTAATGTATGCGTAAAAAATATATTTTTGCTAGGTTTTATTGTGAATCTGCCGAAAAATTGTATAATTTAAAAATATCTTCCTGAATTTAATAGAATAATTTATTTAAAGTTTACAGAGCACTATTTCAAATAGTAATGATAAGTACTCTATATTATAAAGAAATGTTTAATTAATAATTCGGTATTTGAATTTGTTTGGCATACAAATAAATGTTTTAATACTATAGCGTAATTAATCTGTGGTACGGTCGACCAGTAAGGTTACCCCGAGGCTTTCTATGTCGGCCAATAAAGTCACAATCAAAACAAAATTGTTTTATTATTCTGTACCGCTAATGAAACAGCTGTGTAGAGTAACCTAAGTGTAGGGGCAAATATTTGCCACTAATGGCAATTTATGTCCAGAGATTTCCGTATTAAGCCTATTACAGTGATAACAATACGCTTGGATATTGAGTTTCTGATTGTAGTTTGTAGTAGTAAAGATTTTTGTAATATTTTCTAATTAGAACTATACAAATGTCATTTGCTTTCGTTAAAAATGATTTAATCTTCGGAATATATAAAAAAAAATCCTTTTGACAACGTAATGCAGATTATATTTTTATAATTTTAGCTAAGTACATACCTGAAACAAATAAACACTCAAAAACACCGTACATCCGCATAAGGAAATGTCAGTGGACCTTCATTGCCATCTCCATACGTGTATCACGTAAATATTTGCTCCTGCCGGGAATAGAGCCCGTGTGATTTCACAGACAAGACAAGCTCACAACTGCCTACAGATTCGTTTAATTTTGGTTTCAGCATATGAGAGACAGCTATCAATTAAAAATAAAAACTAAAACGTAACATCGACGGTAGTCATTATCGCCTGTTTTTAATCAGAAAATATTCGCTGACCTAATCCTATCTCAACAAATTTCTTAATTTTCATAACATCCCTTGCATATAAATATTAGTCATGCATTACTCTATGTATGAAAATGAATGCAGTTTTTGAGATAATGTCCAAGACAAAAGTCTCTACTTTGTAACTATGTAGCGATAACAACAAAACACACAACAAGAGAAATAATATTCAAATTGAAGCAAAGTATAAACATAACAGTTAAACAAATTCGGAAACCAGTTCGTACAACGACAATAAAACAAAGCAACGCCGCGGTCGTGAATTTGCATAACAACGCCATTACGCAAAACGCTGCCAAGTAACTGAATAACCCAATAATACATTTGAAAGGCTCACAATCGGCGAGGTAGTTGCATCAGGTCTGTAATTACGGACGACTTGGGTGGTCGGAGCCGTCGGTGGCAGCCTGGCAGCCGTCAACGCGATCGGTTTGTCCGCCGCGCCCTTCGCTGCGCGGGCGCACCCCCAGCCCTCATCGCACCGTATATTTCGATACGCACCATGATTGCCTTTTACTTGAGATTTATTTTTATTTCAACTTCACTCAGTTTCTGTGTATAAATTGTCGATGAATAAAAAAAATGTATTTTTGTAAATAATTATTACGTTCGGTTGTTATTTCGTTATTCTTATACATTATAACTTTTTACGATACTTAGTATAGGAAGGCAATTATATGTAAAATTTAATTCAAATATTAATAAGTTAGTAGAAAAAGCAGTTATTATTAAATGTTTAGTTACATTAGAAAACACAAAACCTACCATAAAATGACCTGTTTTCTGTATCTGTGTACTTCTCTACTACAAATGTTGTTGGACGTTGACCCAAGTCAAGTCTACCATTTTAGGAATCAAAATCAATTTGATGCTGTGTCGTCTCCATTCTCCATTGTGACATAAGATGTTCGACGTAATAAATGCATGTGATATCATATTCATGTTTCCTTTTAGTGTTATTGTTTATGCTTATGGCCAATGCAATAAAAATAAATGATCTAACTTATCTAGAAAACAATGTACATCTCAATATAATGGAATGAGAATAGGGCCACCCAAGTCGAGTGTTCTGTGGCTTAGTTATGGTTGACTTTTGCAAACAATGCAGCCCGGGGTATGGATGACTCAATTAGCAAGATCTCCGAGATAATAGGACACACAATAGACTGTAAATCGCACTAGATGAAAACCACAAAGAATCTACGATTTAAAGCTGAAGATTTATGTGTTTTGTGTCACCGTCGACTGAGACGTAAAGATAACAACACGAACCATTTTAAGTTCTATGTGAAAGATGAAAAAAGACTTAGAGATAGTAAGTGTGGGACTTATAGCGTAGTGACGGACGTATATCGCAACTAAACGTTTTCTAATTATTAGGGTACATTTTGAGTGTAAAATAGGGTATGAAATATAAAAAAATATATTTTCACTATGGCATAAGTAAGTACATATTGGGTATAAACCCGGAATTGCATTATCGTTTAAGTCTTGAAAAAGAATCAGTAATTACTGAACATTCGTTTATTATACACTTACAATACATAAGTATACTTTTAATACTTTTAAATTAAAAAAGGAAGAAAAATAAAATAAAAGAATAAATGGAATTGAAAACGTCCTCTTTTTTGAAGTCAGTGAAAATCAAATGCTCCCTTTTTATGCGAATACATGACAAATAAGTTCATCTTCCATGGACATCAGTTATACCAAATTCATTAACGATGCATTTCTAGCCAGAAAAGAAGACAGAAGAAAAGAGAAGGAAATCCAAAAAAAGCTGCGTGTATCCGGATTATTTATTTTTAAAAATTCAAAAATAGTTTACAAGTTATATATGAATACTATTTGAGACAGTTCTTGTATCAAATTCTCCTGAAACTTTTTTTTAGAAATACACACTGCAAATCCTTGCATAAATTATTTATATTCTATATAACATTTACATAACTATAGAATTTAAAAACTGCATATTATAATATGTAGCGTACATAAACGAATACTAAAACAGTACGGAACCGCATCTATGCACAATCGGCTCGAACTCTACGAACTTTATAAAATGCGTCATACAAACAGTGACGTGACAAAATCGAAAGTAAACAACATAGCATAATCAATCATTAACGCATAATCGTCATCGCCAGCCAACTGAAAAAGTTGTTGAATGAAGGGGCAGGATGGCGGGATGATTTTGGTTCCCAGATAGGTTTTTATATTCCGGCGAGGCGGCTTTGGTGTCTGAACGAACTGCGTCAACCGCGTCATTGATAATTCACTCTTCAACGTACATGAAATTTGAAATCCGTTTCCATTATTCATTTGTTTTTGAGTCACTGAAGAAGTACACTAATGCAATAAAACTTAACGATCAATATTGAGATATAAAGCTTAACCAATGCTATCAAATAGTATTGAATCATTTAAGAGCTGAACTTTAAAGAAAGATATGTGAATTGCATGTCTCTTTATCAAGTTGTGCTCACGATCAACATCAAGTTCTAACAATTGAATTATAAATGAAGTGTGAGTGAAATTAAGTACCTATATCCATTATGGCGCCTGTAAATTAATGACTTTTGGTATGGATGGCACAGAAGGAGGTTTCTATATTTTGCAGCTCTTGAACCTCTGCTGTAATAGACAAGTTTGTTAAAGGTTATTAAACCAAGACATGGATATTTAACTGAGGGGTTAAATATCACTCATAACGCTGCGATAGTCGAATCTCACCTTAAAGTAAAAAGACTTAGCACATATTGCATGAATTGTCTAAATTTAAGTCATAAACTTTTCAATAATCTCTGTTAATAAACAAGGTAGACGAACGTGTGTGCAGTAATTATTATAAAGAGGCCATTTGTAACCGAATTGACCATCGGCTAGAGGGTGAGAGTAGAGGAAAGTGTAGAGGATGTACCTCTAAAGTTCTAGTAAAGTGGTGCAGTGGACACCAGCTCACGAAGACAAATGTCGGTCACGGACTGACCTCGCTTCCTGTCTCCGCGACCAATCCGATCACAGCGCGATTATTTACTTTAATCCGTCCCGGGTCCCGGTGTCGCCTCGTCGCCGCTCCCCGTGGGAATACCAATGTAACGAATTACTATCCAAATATTTTTTCAAGACATTTTTTGCTGTACTTTCCTAGCAAACGGTCTGTTTTAATAAATCTTGTTGAGCACGATGAAACCTTGTATTTTTTCTCCATCTATCAGGTTATATATTAGGAATTAACTAACTTTGTTTGCTATGAAATAATTCCGTTCCAGGCGGTAATAGTAAAACTTATGCATTATTTATTAACTCCAATTACGGATGGGATAATCAAAATGAATTATCCGAGTCTTTGGAGTTAGATCTTCCCTAACATATACCAATGCGACTATATCGTATTAGTTGATATTAGCAACAACAATTTACTATGTATTTACTTGAGCCTACTAAAGCTATTAATAAAAATGAAACGAGAACTTTAATTATTTAAACGATATTTAACGCTTTACACGCTACGGTTATGTGTGAACATAGTTTCTTCGAGAGTATCTCCGCATCAATACTACGAATGTGGAGAAAAAATGTTAGCACAAGAAGACGGGGTCTGTTTGCGCAGACATTTATCGGGCCCTCGTTATGTCGAGTGGCACCGGGCACAGCAACACGGTGGAACAACAACCTTAATTCCTTGTCAGTGCCATTGCTCGGCTGCCGACATTTTGCACCGTTGCGTTTACTATTGTGACCATGCTTTATGAAGTTTAAAAATATTATTACAAAATCTGTCACCTCAAATGTTGCTACGATTTTATAGTTAGAAGCACATTATTTTCGGTTAGAAAACTGAATCATATTTCAATTAAGATAAAAAATTATGTTTTACTCCTCCTTACAATACTTCTACATACTGAATAAATGTTCATTGAGCTAGTCGGTATCCTCGATATCAATTTGCCAGCACTCTTTCATTCTATATATCTCTTTAAATTTTCAATGATGTGTTACTATTTATTAGATAGACGATAGATGATATACGTCTAAAAGAAAATATTATATTATCATGATTAAGCATAAAAAAAACAATCACGTGAATTTAAAAAAAAAGTTATAAATTATAATTTCTGCAATAGGTTTCAGAAGACGCTTGCTTGTTATAATAACATCAAAAATATAATAATGCTTTAAATTGTAATTAAAAAATAAAAAAAAAAAAATCACTATCTGATCTATGTAACGTATTATGGTCTCCGTAGCGCAGTGCATTGTATGACTAAGCTGTGTACTCAGGACGCGCGGTAGCTGTTTGCGCTACCTGTGCTACGCTATACCTGGCTCGCCCGCGCCCCTATAAACAGCGCAAACAATTCTTATCATTCCATAAAAATACACCAAATCCTCAGGTAACATGCGAGGATTCCAAATACAAACACAACGACCAAAAAAACAACACGATGGAGTATTTGAATTCGTCTGACTTGCTTTAATTAATTCCATCGAGAATTTTCTTTTACCACAACTTTATATTGGATAAGAAAGCCGAATCATAAATCTTACCTCAGAGACACGTTTAAAGCGAAAAAGTAACACATGTCTTAACCGTGTTTTAGAGGGACTAATTTCCTTTGGGATTTTATAGGTTTTTTCTTTATTTCGTCAAGAAGGAAACAACAGCGAAATACCACCCACGATGGTTGCAACGCAGCGCTTTATGTAGGGGTAGACGATATCAAAAGCATTACTATGAATGGGTCGCCAAGAGGAAATAAAACAGGCCAGACATTGCTTGCTTCAAAGGCTATTGAACAAGGCGTTTGCTTCGAACTAAATGACGTTTAAACACGAGCTCTACCTAGAACTACGTCCGTAGACTGAACCTAAGGCATTCGTTTGTGTAAATGTACTCCATAAATATTTGTCGTTTTCTTGGTCTCTGTTGAAAGTCAGGGTAAATAATTATAATTAGTTAACATTCTAAAGTGGTATACTTTAACATATATATTTATAACCATGTATATCACCATAGTAATTTTAGTATAAGTGAAGACAAACAAAATATTGTCTTTAATATATTTGTATTGGTTCTACTTATATATTACTACGTAAACACTAATATTATTAGAAATTAAACAAATTTATTGTTGCACAAAAATAGCACCTACTGACTTGCTCTTATAATTATATAAACAAGTATTTTAAACCATGCATACCATCGTCGATGGCAATACAAATTTTAAAATAATAATATTAGGCCTTATTTAATTACAAGTTGTGTCCGCGACTATGTCCGCGTAGAATTTAACAAAAAGCGTTTTACTTTATCCTTTTTACTGGCCTAAGTTACTTCTTATTACATTAGCTACCTGCCAATAAAAGTCCCGTCAAAATCGGTCCAGCCATTTCAGAGATTAGCCAGAACAAACAGACAGGCAAAAATTGTACAAAATCTTATTTTGGTGTATGTACCGTATGTATATTCATATGCATGTAATAAAAAGCGGTTATTTAAATATTACAAACATACACTTCAATTTTATTTATATGTATAGATCAAGGGTCACAAGGGAGGTCGGGGACAGAAATGTCGAAAGTAAGAGTTCAGTTTTGATCTAGAAACCTCGAGATGCTGCCCTTTGCCCGCTATCACCTATAGCAGTCTAAGTCTAATTAGTTTGATGGTCACTGGATGGAAAATTTCCAGGTATCTCTTCAACAAATGGGCAATTCACGGGCACGCGCGGTCTACGAGGCGAACCTTCCTGACTCCTTCCGACGGCCTCAGAATGACTCATCGCTGGAGGCGTTCATCCGCGCCAAGTATGAGCAGAAGAAATACATTGCCAAGGAATGGGTGCCTCTACCGTCGCCCAAGGTTAACTGGTGAGTTGAAACATGGTTCGAAGACCGAGAGTATGTGAAGTACGAGAAATTAATCTCGAAGTTATTCGAAGTGATTCACACTTTTGTTTTCGCTCAACTATTGACTGCATCTGCGAAGCGAAGGACTCCTTTATTTTTTTTAGGGTACGGAATACCTGATGCATTCGTGGTCAATGAAGTGGTCACTGACCCCTATAGACGCATGCAATAACGTTATTAGTCGTTAATACCCCCGCCATTTCTGCATTAACGTTGTAGTTAACGGTAGCGTCCAAATGAGCCTTAATTAACGCGTTAAATTTAAGCTTGGCTATATTAATGGAGTTCATTAGAAATAGTTATTTCCCGTAACTTAACTAAACTATTGGCCACATCTGCGTAGTGTTATTGTTAGTGCGTTAATTAACGTGTTGGAGTGCAGACGACAGGACATAATGAATTGCCAACCGTATTTATCTTATTGATTTTGTTTCAAAAACTCTCATGTTATAAAACAAAATATCCACAGAAGACAATCTACTCCACAGTTTGCACAAAGAACTTAGTTATTCTTCTATTCCCACTTCTTCAATTAATAGTCATCATCATCATCACAACCCATAACTGGGGGGGACAGGCCATAGACCACCACACTGGCTAAGTGCAGATTGGTAGACTTCACACACCTTCGAGAACATTATAGCGAACTCTCGAGTGTGCAGGTTTCCCCACTATGTTTGATCACCGAAACAAGTGATAATTATCTTGTAATACGCATATTTTTTGAGAACTAAAGGTACGTGTCGGATACGAACTTACGCCCCCACGTTCGGGAAACTAACGTTCGAACCACTAAGCTATCATTGCTTGTAGTATTAATAGTAATAAAGAAATATATCACGTTGAATACAAGTGCAGCGATATGCACGCATTAGCTCCAGAAGTTGCTAGTGTCGCATAAAATAATAATTAGAATAAACGCTAACACACTCATACCCCCACAGTAGGATTCCCTGTGTCGCGGGCGGCATGGACAACACAAATAACACGTCACTAACACACATGATCCGAGAACAAATATTTATCTGTCACATAAATATCTGCGCGGCCGGAAATCGAACCCAGGACCCCTCGCTTCGCAGGCAGGGTCAATATCAACTAGGCTACGGGAATGACAGCTTAATAAAAACGATACTAAAATAAAATTAATATAATTTACTCTTATACTTGCTAATTTTTTTCCAGGGATAAAGAAATAGATGAGGAAATGGAAAGACAGAAACGAAAAAAGAAGTCTACTTCATCTGGTCTCGGTCCTCTGCCTGCACCGACCTCGAGTGATAAGAAATACAATGTAAATATTTTACTTTTCTCATCAGGGCCGCAGTTAAGGTGGAGGGGGGCATTGCCCTACCTTAAAAATGCCAAAAACTACGATAAATTATTATAATTAAAAACTATTATGGATTTCAATATACCTGTGGCTTAGTCGTTGATGACTCCGAGCTTAGTACTCAGTAAGAAATAAAAGTTCTCATTTAGTAATAAAAGAAAGAAAGAAAAACGTTTATTTAGAGATTTAGGAGCACAGACGAATAATATAAATGCCTTGAAAATCATTGAAAAAAGCAATATAAAAAAATACGACAGTATTAAATATTTTATCTTATTTAATATATTTGTTATACAAAATTATTTTACATTATAAAAATTAGCATTTTGCACTTTTTATAAGTGTCAACTTTAATTGTGCCAATTCTCAGACAGCTTTGTGATTGTAATATTCTTTAAATGGGGTAAAATATTTCTCCTACTTGTATTACTATAATTATATTGGGTTGTCTGGAAAGTTAGTGCCGATATTTTAGGACAATTAAAACGCAACTCATTCAAATATTGACGCGATTAACGAATCGTAACCAAACTATTTTCCAAATATGGCTGAAGCTATATCTTTTACAACATGTACAGTGTACACATGTCATTTGTTTTCAATAATTGTGATATATTCAGTCAACTCACGCGCTACCTACAGAAGATCGGCACGAACTTCCCGGACAACCTATTACATATTAAAATGTCATTTCACTCAAATCCATTCCATAAACCTATGAGTTTATGATCTATTAATATATTTTTTTATAATATATCCAGCTTTTTGAGTAGTTAGAAGCTAATCTTCATTATTTGTTTCAGAAATCCGATGTCATTCCAAGTTTACCAAAACCGAAATCTTCAGTCAGTCCGAAATTAGGCCGGAGTACGCCGACGAATCAAGCAGACACCAGTCGGGCATCCAACGGCTCCGCAGACCTCCTCGGTTTGGACACATCCAAACCAGAAACGAAACCATCTACCAACGACGACATATTCTCTAGTTTCTTCTCCGCGCCACAAGAGAAGCCAGCAGAGCCACCGAAGGTAGAAGAACTCAAGCCAGACTTAAAGACTGAGGAAGAAAACTTCTTCAAGCAATCTGCACCGACCGAGAAGGAAAAATGCAAACTCACAAAGGACAGTATACTCGCGCTGTACAGTCAAACACCGTCAACTAATTTAGTGAATCAATTCAATCCAGTTCAGCAGCAACCAGCGTATCCAGCATTCGGAGTGTATCAGCCAAGCCAAAACCAGCAGCCGATATACAGCAATGTGCCAATACAAAACGGTATGCAGTCACATTTCAATCAATTCCAACCGATGGCCAATCAGTTCCAACAGCAGCCGTTCGGAGCCATGCAGCAACCGATGCAGAGTACTCAAGCGTTTCCACAAACTAATCAGTTCTTCAATCAACAGCAAGGTCAGTTGTCCCAACAGTTTGGCGGGCTGAGCTTAGGTCAAAACTTTCCCAATGCATTCTCTCAGAACAGCAACGTAGCTAGCAACACTACATGGCAATAGTTGGTTTAGATATTTTTTGTCCGAGTTTGTGTTATTGTAATGGATATGTCTGAGTGTTCCGCGAATCTGATTGCTCCCAATCAGGGGGCCACGTACCCCGTAAAGCCTTTTAACACAGAACAGGTATAATGCTGTTATACTAACCATAATAATGGTATTAACATGGAATGCTTACAGAGTTTATTTATACAGTATTTTATTTCTTAATTTTGGCGGACTTGACCAAGCTTGGAATATGAGTTACGCTATTAAAATGTCATTCATACCTGTCATTTGATAGCTGTCATAACACGGTGTTATAATCCAGCAAAATTAAATGCACATAACATTTTCAGTTGCTCTTTTTAAATATTGTATTTTATTTTTTCCCGCTTATATGATCATTAATGATTGTTTTGAAAACTATTTAAAGGATGTTTGATCAAATCCGCCTTAAATGTTAACAATCTTATTAAGAGGCAAAATTGTGGTCATATTATTGAAATTAATCATATCTAAATCTAGTTTAATTATGTTTTTCATTCGGATGATAGTACAATGATTGATGTATGCCTCGGTACTTATTTGTGTAATTATTTTTTCTTTACAAATTTATATGTT
>DWPA01002733.1:0-15259 GCA_018251375.1 Calpodes ethlius
AATTAGTTCCCAACAATAGCATGTCGCATAAAAACCGGAGATGGTATCGCGGCCACACAATGATCCCTCCGAATGCCACAACGTCCTATCTAACGATCATCCCGCGCCGTATCTCCGCACCCACCGGTAGAGGTCGCGCCGTTTCGATATGTTATTCGTTTAAGTTATTTGGGACACCGTAATTAATAATGTATAATGCTCGAGTCCGACGACAAAACGAATGAAAACTTTACTATATACATTTCGTTAAATTTTATGCATAATTTGTTAGTCATTAAGTTCGGGATTCATTTTGACGTCTATCACCTTAAGCTTGAGTAGATTTAATTAATTGTAGCAGGTCAGCTCGGGAATGAAGTCAACATACAAATACATAACCGTGACTAGAGAGTTTGAACACTTTGTGGTAATAAACATCGACACTTACGACTCGCCGAATGATGAATGAAAAAAAATATGGTTGTTATATTGATAATCATCAGAACGTCGGACCGGCCCACGGGCCATTCATTCACCATTCAATCGTTCTCTCGGCCATCGATATCGAATCTCGCGCATACGATCTCGCATAACGCATTCGACTACGTAGTTGTTTTACGCCACATTTGCATATATTACCGGTACGTGATTATTGTGGTACGGCTTTCAAATTTAATTATGTGTAGTTTTCAAACCGAGATGCGCCTGCGCAGCGCGTCGCGTGGGCGCGCCCCACGTGACTCATGCGCCATGCGAGGGTTTCTCCTATTTAATATTACAAAAATTTTAACTACGTGTAATTTACCTGCCGTGTTCATCATAGCGCACTCTAATAATATTAATAAATAATAATATAATAAATGTAAGAAATTATTTTAAAGTTCTCACTGTGACGCATGCGCTAAGCACCTCAGGGTAATGGAGGACGATCAAAAATTAAAAAATGGATCAGTTTTCGTTTTAATATCTTCTTTCAGTTCCATCGGAGTGGCTCAGAGCTCGATACTGGCTGTTACACTTACAAATAGCCGCAGCGTTCATTTAGCATGAATGCCGGTTTCCCGCCAGCTCAATATTATGAATGATATATGAATAAAAATGTGTGTCGTATATTAACAGCTAGGTGTCATTTTACAACAAAAAATAATCATCCTTGTCACAATATAAATGTATTAATAATACACAAGTGGCTGTAAAAAAATTATGATATTTACATAATTTTATCATCGACGTAAAATATGTTCGCGTTAAAGGTATACTGTGATATCCGGCATGTCGTGATTCATCGACATTCTGTAAAGATTCATGAAGTACCGAAATATCTTTAATGAAAATGTATATAACCGTACTATATTGAAGTAGATACCATCTAATCTACATAATAATATTTACAAGGATATTATATGAATTACAAATCCTGCTTACGAGTACTTTGAATCAGAAAATGGATGAGAGTGATCTCAAATCACGATCTACTGTCGATCAAGTCGGCAGTTTCACGCAATGCTCTGATATTCGAAACCAATCAAAGGGTCGCAGCGCCCAACACTTCAAACTGCTACTATTGCATATAATGTGAAGTTTATCACCGTGGAACATTTCGTTAATGCGTCGGGCGACCTCTGCCGCCGCCCTACGACACCTCTGTCACCGGCGCAATGTAAATGCGTTCGATCGACGCGAGAAGTCGATCAGTGTCGGATTACTGAACGAGATAAAAACACGATCGGTCGCGGCCGGCTGCTAGCAAAAATATTGAGACCTTTTCTTATCGACGTTTCAAAATACATACATTACGGTGATTATGGAACCGGTTATATTTTATTAGTTATCTGTTGGATGTAGGATTAGATTTTGGTTGAATTTTATTAATGTTACTGATAATAAGATGCACGGTCGGCTTCCGAGCCGCCGCCCGAAGCTATCGAGTGCGATCCAAAACGTTTGTATATACGTAACGGCAGCGGCCGGTGGGTCGCGGGATGTTGTCGAATGTCCTATTAGATTGCAATAGGAATACGACATTATTATCTCTCTTCCATCTAGCAAACATTTTTCCCAGATAACTTAATAATCTGACAATATTTAGTTATACATTTTTGAAACAAATAAATAAACGTTCAGTAACCTTTGGTTCTCGCGCTAGGGCTCCGTGTGTCGCGCGAGGAGACGGAACCAAATGAAACGTCGTAATCTATGCCTAACAACCGAGACCATATATTTACTAACGGCTGTCTCCTAAACGTTTACCCCGGTCCAGAAACGAATCCGGATCTTTTTGCTGGACAGCAAGACCAGTACCAACTTGGCTTCAACGGCTGAAAATAATACAATAACCCGAAAGGTGCATCGCAGATAACTAAGAACTAAGACTATATTTCATCGAGCAAATTTTTATTCGAAAGTAAAAACAGCGATAAAAAGGAAAATAAGAAATATTGACGGCGTTTAAGTAGTTAATTTCCGAGCGCACCCTAACTCTCTCCGCGAGTACCTACTGCGGCTGCTCGGTGTCGGGTCTTTTGATGTTGCAAGTTAACGTCAGAACGTTATTGCCAGTGCGCGCCATATACGGGTCGCCAGCTCTCCTCGTCCAATCATCACAATTACCGCAACGACCCCACGTTATTTTTACATAGTTCCAGCGTCATTAAACTAACTTGACTGTAAATGAAAACATAAACGATGTTAATTCGCACACGCTGACTGTATTGCCCGGCGCTGGGCCCCGGCTGCTACAAAAATTATGACTTTTTGATTCATAATGATGATTCGGAAGTGGTGGCTTTAGAATGGACTTCAGCATTACAAGTAGACTTTAGATAACCCGGGATTAAGGTAAGCTATTAATTCGCATTACAAGTGGTGATCCTTGTTTAATGCAGTAGTCGATCGATCTACTTACTTCCCCCCAAACTGGCGAGCTCAGTGCAGTCGGCTTGACCAAGCAGGTGACGAATGGGTCCGAGCGGGGCACCAATTTCGTTGAAAACATTTGTTATATTTAGAGCCATTTAACCTCAATAAATAATTAATGAGCAACAAAACGAGCGCGTGATCAGATAAATATAATTGAATCCGATGAAAAATGCGGTGCACTGTGCGCGCTCGTCACTCTTTGTTTGTATGATTGTTTGAGTGATCGCTCGACTCGTTCACTGGAGAGCGGCGTCTGGACCGAGCGGCCGGCCGGTGTTGATTTATGGTGGGGAGCGGGGTGCAGGGGGGGGGGGCGAGCCTAGGTCGTGGCGTGATAAAACACGCTTCGATTGTATTAATAATTTGATCCTTGGATTAATATACTGATTGACGCTTGGAGGCTATACAGGTTCATTTTTATGTTTAGTGCATAAATATTAATGACAAGAAAAGAAAAAATAATTCTTAACATGTGATGTTTTTCAACAGGCTAGAATATCGCGATGTCGCTTATATTTCTCTTTCGAGCCGCAGCTGTCCGGCGAGTGTGTGCGCGGTCGTATAACAGGTCGATTTGTTTAATGAAAGATTGTTCTCGTAACAACACTACCCAATAGAAATTATAAATTTGATTTGTTATGTCCCTCCAAATACGTCCGTTGATTAACGCGTTCAAAGTGACAACACGGAGTTACGGCCAATAGTTTAACGCACCGATTAACGCTTTAATCGATAATCGAATAAACGGAAAGTAAAATGAGTATCGAACTCCATCATTGTATTCGGGCATTCGGGTATTATCGTTGACACTAACGTTAACGTAATTGTGGCGGGGTCGTTACGAACAATAATATCACGGTACTTCACTAGACAAGTGGCGTTCGTACAAACGTGGACCAGCCGAGGGCTCTGTACGCGCTGGAAGTTAATAGGTAGTCATTTTGTAAAAGTAATCCTGCACTCGAACGCCTGGTAGAAGAATGCTAAGTGAGAGATCTGATCGACTACCTGCCTCGCGCTTCACGCTATTTTCACCTCTATAACCAAGCAGTTAACGGTGATAGTGGCGCGGCCGCCGCGTGCAACCCGGGTCACTGTTTGTACCGAGTGGACGTTCTCCTGCACTTTTCACAATTTTAATCCTTATAAGTGTAATGTTAAGGACCAATATTGCGTGTGGGGCGACAGTTAGGATCGTATGCAGTGTATAATCTCAGAAGCACGATTTGATCATGAAGACGAAAGGCGAGCGCGTCATTTTCTCAATAGCATAATATGTCTAATTGATTTATATCGATTGTAACAAACGAAGGAAGGTAGAGTTAGAAAGGCAGCTTGTATCGGTCGCACGGGGTTAATAACACAGACATGTAGAGTTATGTAGAGCTGCCGAGTTGATAGAGATTATTGATAGCGTGATTTTAGAACATAATTGATTTAACAACGACCAGCCTCTCCACTGTCGTATTTCATACACGTTAATTGCGCAGTGGACTAAACCTGTACTTGGAATAAGGTTTGTAGCAAGTTAAGACTCTCCTACTATACGTTACGGTACACGTCACTGCACTCAATGCAGTAGTAATAATTAATAACCGGGCTACATTAATAGTTGCTTGATTATTTAACAAATGTTATAAATATTATGATGTCTTTCTGTTCAGCCACTATTTATTAATAACTAAGAAACCCTCTAGATTAATAAAATTACATATCAACAAAATAAAAAACAGGGCAGCTGCCATACAATAAATTAAGAGAAAAATAAACTTTACTACTACGAAGCCTAATTTCAAAAGATCGCATCACTACACCACAAGCGGTGGCCGCACTGCATCACGCTAGTCATGTCGCATTCAGTACTCCATTTTTTTAGTGCTTTTTATTCATCGAAACAGATGAAAATAATAAATTCACAGGACGAACCACTTCGAAGCATTGAAGACTTAAAGAACGTATAGAATTGAACAATAGATCGACTTCAATCTACAACAGTGTACACTCTGATATCGATAGTATCGGTAAAACCTAAAGCTGACGACGTGCTTTCAGCTCCGGACGTCACCGAGCTGCTATCGTCTCCCGGCCGAGGGTCTGACCGCCGCACGTTACGAGCCACGGACCCGATCCTCTCTAGCACATGACATTTACTATATTTGTGCAGTGGATACGGCCAGGCAAACAAAGTACCGAGTTTGATATCGATGGTATTGACCAATCTTATATGTAAATATGTTACACTCTAAAGCTTGTGGACTACTTATCTGCGGCGCGATTGGCGACATGCCTCCTAATTCATAGAATAATAACTCCTAGATTCGCAGTTAATTTCGAATAGACTGTTGCACCATTTGACAGTTGACCATAGCGATTTTAATATCTCTACGCAGATATAAAGAATCGCAATAGTCATACATAATGAGTAACCATATCATGGAAGGCTCCTTGAGAACCATGCTAAGATGAAAATGTTGCCATATAAAATGAAAAGAAAACATATTTTCCTCATTCTCCTCATAATTACTGTTCAGGAGCCACTTTCCATTGGCAAAAAAAACACATTCCCACACTTGTGTGCGTGTCGGCGATTGCAATAATTCTACATTGATTAGGTACATAATAATATACAAAACTCCAATTTCGCGCTAAACTAAAGGGACACGCTGTTGTCGATAACATTCCCACATCCATACACAAGGCAGCCGCGTAATACCATTGGATTTGGGAGAATTAAATAGTTATACCGTGATATCTAACAAGATATCTACCGCTACCTCTAACATGTCCTAACATGTTCCAGACGCAGCGCCAGATACTGCCTGCTCCTCAATCGTCTATCAGCATATCAAGACCTAATATTGCAAACGAATCGACTACGTCACTAATTATTTACGAATCAATTAACCCAGAGACACGTCGTGTATTTAATAAATACATAATTAGTTACTTAACAAGCACAATGACTTATGACACTAATTCTGAATCTGTTTAATTATGTTAACGTATTCAATAACACGTGTACCGATATCGACGAGGTCCCAGCCAGACGTGTCGGGACATGTCGAGTTCGAAAGCATTAGTCATTATAGTATTTATGTAAATAAAAAACGAAAATTTGTGATCTCGAGTTAAATATGTAACATATAATAATTATAATACCCAGCGCTACACGACGGCGAAGGTCGAAGTGAGGTTAATTTATCACAGATAATCCGGCCGGCGAGCTGTCGGGCCCCAAATAAATGGATATCACAAATTATAATTAATCAAGTACTACCTGCACATACGCGCGAATACTTGTACTCCCACCGTGCCCTCTGACCTTTGTAACCACTTTGAGACCACTCCTGCTTAAAAACATTTTTGTGGCAATCAGTTAAACACTCGAAGACTCGTATGACGATTGGAGTTACCATACCGGAGCGCCTTATGAAGCGTCCTGGGTTCGATTCCGAGACAGACATTCGAATGGATGGAAGGACAGACCCAAGATTAACATAGGGTCTCGGTGTATGTGTACCTGTCTTTGTGTGTTGTCCATTGCATCGTCGACACAGGGTATGCTAGTGTGGCATTGAGGCGTGATGTATTTTATTAAAGGTTAGTGAACGTTTTTTTTATTTCACTCTACTCGGCTTCACTTCATACCAGTTTAAGTCATTTCAATGCAGGTACTTATACAATATCATTTCGGACATTGAATTGGACTTAAATTATACAATTTTCAATGTAATCATCACCCATCCATGAACTACATTCACCGAATTATTATTACGTATTAAGAATTTAAATTTATAACTATGGAATGGGTACATTAACAGTGTCAGAAGTTAATAAAACGGTGCAGGAAACATTGGACTTTGCAGCTCTGTGAACACAATGTAAAATGTGTGTGATATTTACCTTTATGATATAGAACGCACGTTGTGTGTTTTAGCAATGTAACCCAAAGCTAAATGATTATGAAATGCAACAATAAAGTTGTAATATGAATGTATATAACCAGGATAAGTGTTGATTTCCACCAATATCGACAACCACTCTCCGCATTTAAGACCTACAGCCTGCACATTTTGACCGTCGCGTTATAAATAAAACTACAAGTAACCCGAAGCCCTCAGCAATCTGACTGAGATACGAAGTGCTTCAAACAGAAGCAAAAAATCTCTCGGCAAATATTCGGCGGCGACATTCCCACGATCTCGTACGTCGGAGGATATTAATCCTAATTAATAGAACCGCCAGCGCCGGTGACCGCGCACGCACACATGCACGCCCTTGTTTTAACATACGGAACGAGTCTCATGTAGCGAGCGGCCGGCCCCGTGCGTGAGCACATCTAACAGATCTAACAGCCACAACTTCTACACGGTACGATTCCGCATATCTACAACTTGAATCTAGGTTTAGCGATTGAATATTAACAAACCTTTTTCTTATATTTTCATACAAATTCCATTACGAAATGAATTCATATCGATGAGATTTTAACCACCTGAACGGTTATTGCGAATTAATCAATATTGTTTCATCGTCTTCAGCTTTTTTATACAAACAATTGGTAAACGAGCTGACGATCTATCTGAGTGCAAATGGGAATAAAGGCATCCCTAATGCGTTGCCGGACAGAAAAGAGAGAAAAAGAAAGAAAAAAGTGGCTCTTGAGCCCTCGCTTAGAGCACGACGAGCCGGGAAGGAGTCGTTTGGCAACTGACTCAACCAAATTCAAAAAGATATAGTAATACCAGTAATAATATAGATTAATATTAATAGTAATATTTATAATACATAATCCTTCTGTGAAACCTCACCACCAAGCGGGTCGACTTCTGTCGCGATTTACTACACCCGGACATGGAATTGGAGTCAGTATTCTAAGTCGCCCCAACACCGCTAGATTGGACAAGCTTCAAGTAACACTAAGACATTTGATAAACGGAGCTCTCGGTTGGATGTAACATTATATTTGTATTCAAACAAACGACAACCACCGCGAGGTCCGTCGCCACTCAAATTAAATACATTAGAACGTAACCCGCTCTGATACACGCAATGAGATGACTCCGATGGCATTCCGCAGTCGAGATACATTAGTCAAAATATTTGTAAGCGCCGAGCGCACACACTCGGTAGTCACGATCGGCTTCACGTGATAACCCGGACGGACTTTCTGCAAGCTGCGCCGGCTATGATTGACTAATTCCTACTTCTCCTACTGATTGTAATAAATGATGACGTAACTCGGCACGGATGTGCCATTAGTCAACTCAACTTTTAACCGCTAGAGAATCTATGTGCTCACATCTCCGTGCGTCTTTTAAGAGTAACAAGTGGTTGAGTAATAATATTTGCAAATAATAAATATTTTCGCCGTTCTTCTCATCTCTCAACAACTTTATGGAAAACTCTCTAGTAGGTACAGGTAGTTTTTCTCTTGGGAAATAAGTTTCCCAACCTCTACTGATACTATAAATGCGAAAGTAACTGCCTATTTTACGCCTAAACCACTAAACCGATTTTGATGAAATTCGGTATGAAGATAGAACTGAACTTGGGTAAGCATATACAATACTTTTAATCGCGAAAAAAAGGAGAGAAGAGGTTGAAATAGGGTATGATGGTGCGCGATATAACCGAAGTTCACGCGGGCGAAGCCGCGGGCGGAAAGATAGTGATTTATATATAAATGGATATTTAAAAAAAGATACGGTTAACTTCAAATCTTCTCATACGACGCGACATGGAGCAACGACACAAAATCGTCAAATTAATTAAGTTATCCTGCGAGTTAGAGGATTTTCATGTAACCACGATAACCTAGTTAAGATAACGTCTTAATGCAATCGACTACGACGACTACGACTACGACACTACGGTTTGTTTTTTTTAGGAAGACTATTAGGTATTGAGTTACAACAGAATCTTCTTGTTGAATCAAATTCATAATTATTGACACTTAATTATATTATTAAACGTTGATTATTGTATATGATATACCTAATTACACACGAAGTCGTGCTCTCTGGAGCACATAAAATAATAAAGATGCAGTAATTAAATGATGCTTTAAGTTCCTGACGTACTTTTATATGTGGCAAAACACGATGAAGTTTTCTGACGATCCTTCTTCTAGCGATCATTTGCAATTCCCATCGTCGGTATGTACGGTTCGGCTCGTCATTCGTTATGCACGCGACGAAATGGAGTGGCTTGCTCACGTCGGTGTTCCCCTTATAATGTGTGAGTCTTCAAAAGGAGAGTGAATAGGATTTCATAAGATATCAACGGTCAACGTCTCAGCAAGCACGTCTAAGCAATTATTTGAAGTAAAAATAACAAATAAAATACGATTATCCATCGATTAAAATTATTCAAAGACAAGGAGAGTGCGCGGGGGCGTGACGCACGAGGTGAGTGCAACCCGCGACTACGATTAATCGATTATCGCGCGTCGCACCGTGTCGCACGCAACGCGACCGTCGCGATAAATCCTTATTACGTGACGCCGTAGCTCTGGGCAGACGCTGTTTATCAACCTGCTTTGGTTCCCCTGTCGCACCTTCACACGACCGCTGTGCTGCGCGCGGTATAAAAATAATGAGCCACAATTGAGCGACTCTGATTCAAACCCATAAAACTGGCACTGCGGCCGCGGCGCTGCGTGTTCATTACTTTCTTCTTCAATTATAAGGATTCCTTAAAAAATTCGAGGAGTAATTCTTCAGTTTAACTCTATAGTTATTCTATAATTCCCGTGATGGCAGACAGATCTTCTGATGATTACATAGGCTACTATAATCCATGGCTATGGCACGCCAGATGAGTTACTAATGTAACTCAATAATACAACCTGACAATAATTCTATTTTGGTGTACCTTTTATGACAAGTCATACATATTATTCTAAAGTTTATAAGCAGGATATAAAACGAATGTGAAAATCACACTACCAAAATTAAAAAAAAAATTAAAATTGGAACTCATTTACAACGAGTCCAACTCGCTCTTCACACAATTTTGTATTTAAAATATAAAATGTAGTAGTGTCAAACAAATTAGCAGTAACGTACGACGGTAATTCCTCATCGGATTACGTGACGGGCCCGCGGCGTGCTCGCAGCGTGTTGTGAACGCGATTACTACAAATATTCGGTTTTAATAAATCTCGCGTAACGAGCGACGGCGATTAAGAGATCGCCGCTACGGTCGTAGCCTGTACACCGGCACACGGGACATGCACCACATCAATAATCAATAATTTTAATAATATTTTATTTTTCTATCAACACTGAAGAATCATGCGAAAGTCTGTCATATATTTAACTCACAATTCACCATCCTAGGAGTCTAGTGTCCCTGTTGACTGAAGTCCAGGAGGGTTAGTTAGTGTGGCACCGATAAAGTATCTCACAAGAAATGTCTGATTTTCGGCAGCATTTTACAAATAAATGAAACCTTTTATAGGAAATAAGGATAGTAAACGAGCTTACAATGCCACCATCATCTACCGCCCATGAACACAAGTAACAAACTCTAAACAGCACGGTAGGAGAGACCGTTGTTAGTAAATTATCACAGAGATAATTGCCTCTTGTATAACCGTAGCCGGAAATCTAGAGCGCCCTTCACACACAAGCACAATTTTATTGTTATAAAACTAATTGTCTTACACGGCAGAAATAGTTACCATGCATAGGACCGACCACCTCACCTTCAAATGTTAATTTGTAATCGCATTTAAACCGATTTCAAATGCTATGTTAACTTATATAATTATAATTGAAGGAGAAAGGTTGCAGACAAATAACACCTTTTATGAGGAACTCCGGTTGCTTACTGGAAGCATGCAAAATCCCGAGAGGAAAATGATCGAGATGTTATGAGTAAATGCCACCCAATGTGCGTGGTGCGCGCTCCCTACATGACGAATATATACATTTCGAGCAGCATCAATTACACAGGGACGAGCGCGGAGCGGCTCCGCTTGCCCAAACGTCGCCGGACCGGCTCCGCGGAGCGATGACCGGTTCTTGTTACAGTTCAATTTTTTACTTTTAATTGCTCCCGCAACATACCTCGGTGTTCTTCCCGCTTCTATCCCGGAGACCATCCGCTACGGTCATCTCCATTGCTGTTTTCTTGTTCTAAGTTAATACAATGCTTCCCTAAATGACGTTATTGTCCGCGAGATGATAAACCCCATCTTTACAATTAGTAAAAGTCGCCATAAGAATTTAATAACGCGATCAAATGTAATGACGACAAAAAATACGCTGATAGTCTAAGCTTTGTTATAACAAAAAATCAAAGATTAGGTTAAGTTAGAATATTTGGATGTTTTATTATTAATTTTGATATTATGTATGATATGTATTTATTTATAACGTCATAGTTAACTGTATCTGGTGATAAGTTAAAGATGAGCCCTCAATAATCATGTAAGCAGTTCTTTACTTACAATGACATGCTACCTTGAAATTAACTTTAATCTTCATTAATACCTACAATACTACATCAAAGATGACCATAATACATTTCTTATGTTTATTGGCCATATATAACTGTATTCTAATACTTCTTTGTTATGAATCAAGTTTAAATGATCAGCGTTAGTCGGTCGTGTGGCTGGACGACCGGGGCGCCAACTGCTCACAATTATAATTCGTTATGCAACATCATTAGAACACGCTAACTACACGTACTCAACCGTTGACTTCCTCGTTATCTGTCCTTACTGTACTAGCAGTAACACATAATAAGGGCAGTTTGTCGTGAACTCGATGGGCCGCTAGTACCATTCCGTTATCGCGCTCTGTCGGATGTAATCAGCCCTCGTGTAATACATCGCGGTCGCTAGCACGCCGGCCGCGCGACGCACGACGCACGACGCACGACGCACGCCGCACGCAGCACCGACGGCGACCTCCTCGACCCGACACCAATTAATTAGCGTGCGATGGAGTGGTCCGCAACCAGTCGCGTATCGCGGATCGCGCGACCTTTCCTCCGATCAGTTTTACGGTCGCCGTTCCATTTTGTAGCGAGCTTGTGGGCGAGCGATCTTCATGTTCCATCTGGAGCTCAATTTGAATAGAATGTTACGCTATTTATAAATTGATTGAAATAATTGAGTTCGGTGCCAATCCCGTTGTACAACAAACAGATCACGGAATGCGATGGTAATTAAGAAATACTTAAATATTTTGTTAACGATTATAAGTTTGGCGCTGATGTCACGCTTTCAGTAGCGAGTATGGTTATATTACATTTGTATTAGGTCAGGTGCAGAACAATTACGACATTGTAAATGTCTTTTCGTTCGCTTCAGTATAGGCTCCAATTTCATGAAAAAGTGCGATTCACTTGCATCTCGGAGAGTTATGAAGGTATGATATTCAAAAAGACGCTCAAAAGAAAAAAGTGAAAAAAAACGAATTTTGGATTTTGCCGCCCGAAAAGTAATATAAAAAAATTTGAGAAAAATTCCTCTGGACAATTTAGTTAGCTACAATTGAAACCTAAAGCAAAGACGATCGGTATAAGGGCTTGCCCTGTAGTCTTCTAACGTACTTAAAAAAAACAAAAAGTGAGAACAGAATTCTTTAAATTAATTTCCAATGTACTCGATGCTCGTGTGAAATACGAAAAAAGTAATTAGTTGTTATTCACTTTTTGCCATTAAGCGGTTAAATTAATTTTGCACACCGATATTTCGACCTACTTGCATGGATTATGATCACGCTTAAATTTAAGCTCTCTTTTTCACTTTCGGCTTCAGTTTACACGTGCCCACGACTACCATGACGACCATGCAACTGAATCGAAATATTGTTGTACAAAATACATATCCTTATTACCCGTATCATAATAAAACGTGCCTAGTTCACGATGAATTGAACTTGAAATCATGAAAGTAAGTTGATTACGTCGTTCGAAACTTAGTAGGTACCTTCTCTATAGACTCGTGTGTTAAAGCATTTAAGCTACAATTTACAATTCTTCTTAATTAAATGAACTGACATGGTTCACCATTTAAGACGTTCCCGGGGAGCAGCGCCCAGCTCGTGATGTCTTGATCGCCTTGTGCGGAGCGCGGCCGGAGCCGGAGCCCGCGCGGCGCTCGGCGGCCGCAATAAATCTCCGTTTACCTTTCCCAGCTGCAATCGTTACTTTAGCAGTATAAGGCTCGGGCCGGCGTTGTCACACATCAAAACAATTGGCGCTTATATCTCTAATGGCAACAAACTATCGTGGAAGTAATCAATGGACGCCTTTGTACCAACGGACACGATCGTGTCCGCCGCGCGCCGTCCGCGCTACGTTCCGCCTTTCTTCCAACCCGGTTTACCGAAGCTGTCGTTCTCAATTTATACTTATGTACTTTGTATTTATACATTATGTAGTGTCTCACCCCCAATTCATCACATTGCTAATTACTTTTTAAATTAAAGTAAAATAAATCAAAAGGGACAAACCTCAGGAACGTGCGACGTGGTAGCAAGTTGAATTGTTGATAGACATTTGATGTATGTATAAATCGGGAACGTAATTCTGAACTTTAATCGAGCTATTGTTTTATAATTTACTTAATCAATTACACTCTAACGGTATCGATGAAATTTTCACATTATTTGGGCCATTTAATCGATAACCGATAGTTTTGGAAAATATGGGTGGTGCCATCCGTCATTCCTAGAATAGTTAAGGCAATAGATTGCATTCTTTGTCTTGGCATAAAATAGTGTCGTTACAAATTTCAGTCATTTTTTAACAAATAATGAACCATTTCCATATTAGTATCCATAGTATTAGCGTCATTTGTAAACTCGACTTTTAATCATTGTCTCCTCGTGGCGAACTGACTCCGAGCAAAACCCGGTTTACCACGTTAATCACTACTGACATGCGTGATATCGTCAATGAGAATTGAAATTGGAGAGTGTGCCTTTTGTTAAAGTACATTGCTATCATTTAAAGAAGGTAACTCACTGAATCAATCACGAGGTTAGCTCCATCGAAGCCGTTGTGCAACGAGCGCGGCGCGGGCAGCCTGCACCGTTTCATTATTTGTAAGCGTAACGAGCGCGCCGTAATTAAATGAAATTATACGGCGCTGGCTCTATCATTAGCAATTAGATAATTAATCGTTCACAATGCGCCCGCGCATGCTCGGGGATATAATTGTGGCCGGCTACCGCGCCGCCGCCGATACAATGACCCGATCGATCTTCATGATGCTCCAAATTGTCTTCGAATATTTTTAACCTCATCAAAACTTGCACCTGCTTATTGGTCTCTGTATTGCGTAACAAAATCATGATATCATTTAAACTTTCTACGAATATCTTAGCTGAATGATCCTACCATTAAATATATCCAATTTAAGTAAGGAACTAGCAAAACTTTTTAGAGCCGTAATAAAATTATAAATACACCAGATATGAAACAATACATAAGCTAAAGCGACTGAGTTTCTATTTCAATCAAACTTGGTGGTGATATTCGTGCAGTGAAAGTTTAATTCAGGAGATACCGCCGGAAGGAAAACTGCCACACCTGCGAAATCTGCATAAGCCATGTGAAGCGAGTCGTTTTACAGTTTTAATTACCTGCTGGACAGAGACGCTCGGAAATGAAAAGTCAATAAGACAAGAGGTCCTCAGGAGAAAAATTGCGATCTATTCAACGTTATTGACTGATCGTAATTGAATTTAAATTGTGAAGTTCAGTCGAGATGCACCACAAAAATCGCGTCTCACATACATGGAGTCTGATCAATGAGCGAAGACGGAATCAATAAGTTTAGAAAACATGTCAAAATTGCTGTTAGCTGCGTGGCAACATGTCGCCGGGGGTACTGCCAACTAATGAACGGAGTGCGCGCGATCTGTACTGAATTGTATCATGCCTTGTACGGCACATATCTCTAATTTGCAGTCATTTGTAGCGGCCGCTTTGGTCGGCTCTCAGCGACAACATTCTACTTCCTAATTAAGTTGATCCGGCACCGTCCGCCGGAGAGCCCGCCGAAACTTACTGCAGGGAATATTGTTCAGTTCGACGAGTACCTTACCACACCGATCTGTGCACGTCGCTAGTCTGAATCTAGAGTAACTCATTGAAATAGGTAATTATAATTGTTTGTCTCTGATGCCCTTCTATACTGTGATCCATACTGGCAGGAGCGTTCTCCTTCCATCTACTCTCGCTAAGTTATTAAGTATAAAGTAACGCGTATTATAAACTTCGCAATACCATAGAAAGCCTTCTCAAACTAGAGTACAATCATCTCCGCGCGGCCAGTTTTTACAATGAAACCGGTAGTTGCGTCACGAGCGTGCACATAACGTATGTTATAATT
>DWPA01002734.1:0-15258 GCA_018251375.1 Calpodes ethlius
CTTACAATACTACATAATTTATGTACGTACCTACGAACAGATAATATATAACTTAGACCAGAAAAATGCATTTAATAGAGATCTTTACGAAACGTTACTGCAGAGAGAACAGATGGGCTAATCGTGTCGTTCCGAATTATAGGAAGCACACCTACGCGATTAAATAAAACAATAAAACTAGAATATCAAACACCCCGTCGTGACGCAAACGTCGGACGCACGGTGACGCTCGAGAGGCGGAGTGCGGCTTGCGGCGAGCGGCATGCGCCAGCGCGGTGGACGATAACCGCCCACTCTCGTTTTCACCCGCTGACGTCGTCGATAAGCTGATAGCTGCCCGATGTATACCGTGTACTGCACGACGGAGCGGCTCTGATGCATCATAGGTGACTAACGATTTGCGTAGTCACCGCGAGCGGGGAAGTAAACACCGAGCGTGGACGGTGACGACGGAGCAGCGGTTTTGTAAACATGTGCCTGTGCAGTGATGACCGGGTTGACTAGGCTAGCAACTTGTCGGTGATGCTTTTGGATTACGCCTCAAGAGCGGCAGCCACTTAGCGTCAAGTGAGATAAGCCATATCTACATGTTTGTCAGCTATTTACGAGTCATTTTCATTTTTGCAAGGTTGTGTTCAGAATAATAAATATTATATAGTTAAAAAAACTGAGATCGCGCTTTAATAGTACTGTTAATTTGGTAACTGTGCTGTTCGCTATTGTGCAGTTTCTCTTCTAGAGAGTGTAGCATCTTATCGTACTTATTATAAAAATGCATTGTCATCAGAACTAAAGCAATGTGTTAAATGTTCATGGATATTTATCTGTTTCCAAGCTTAAACTCCTGTAACATAGCAGCCCTATTTATTGCTCGATTTCTGCTGAGGATCGATATGGAATGCTTAATATTTGAAACCCTTTCTCTTATGCAGCTTGAAGCATCTCGCTTCATCACCGAGTTGGCAGTAATCTGGACAGTCTAGTCTAAGCGATGTATCGTGTAAAGACTATCACAGTTGCGTCAGTTAATCACAAACGATAGCGAGGCGGAAGTTGTCACGGTGTCATGCGAGATATAAATGCATTATTACTATGTAGCTACATCTGTTTCGTAATAGGTTAATACTAATCGGCGACTACGAGCACTGACTACAAGTCGGGTGCAAAAGAACTTGAAATGCACCCGCGTCGTATGAATCACGGAGCATTTTTATTTAATTTGTCGGTCCATGTACTCGTCCGGTAATCAAAACGCGGAAGACAGATGATAAATTATTTTCCTGGACGTTTATATCTTTAAATATTTATTACGGCTAACGGACTTTGTGCGGAAAAATAACTAACTACGCTAAGTGTTTTATCCGGCGTTAAAAATGCTCGCAACGCGATAAGTCGACGCTTTATGAATGGGCCGCGAGACCGTAATAAAATTTAACGGTGACGAAAGTGAACAGTATACTTAATGTTACGGCGCATATCAATACCGTGGCGAGTTCAAAGTCAAGAGGTTAATAAACTGCTGAAAGTTCGCATATCTCTTACATAAACATCCGTTCAGATAGGACGAGAGCACCTTCGATAGCGGTCAGCGCGGCGCCCGATAATGGCGCTGTTCGTACGCAATGTTGTTCTTGCGGTGGTCAGATAACGTGCTTGTGAATGGGGGATTATGAGTAAACTCCCACAAAGTAAAAAAATTTTTTTTTTCTATAATAACTAAGACCTATCTAAATTTCATCAGCTTTAAGACATAAAGAAAGCATCGGTGTATTTGATTAGGAGATATTCTGCTTCACACAGACACTGACATAGACGAATACATATGTTAAGTTTATAACATCCTATTTTTGATCAGGGATTCAAAACGAAGGGTACTATACCTCTTGGATCTTTATGACTAAAGTAGCAACACGCCGTGGTACCTGGAAGGTTAAATGTGTTTCAGATAACGAGCATTTTGCTGTTTCCCGAATGTTCGCAGTTAAACATTCAGTACTGTACGGTCAGGAGGTATTGAAGTACATGTTGGCTAATCGGCATATTTAACTGAAGACCTCTCTTCTTCGGAGTTGTACTGACATCAATGATGAATGCAGCTTTATTAATATTTCACATGTCCATAGATGGCAGTAGCTACTTATCATGAGGTAAACTTTTGTGTCCGTCTCGCTCGCCAAAAATGATTAGAGATATGATTCAGGTAGATTACATACACGTCTGCTATTACCATAACAATGCTGAATAAGTCTTTATATGTCCAAGGAGGTTACGTTAAAGACAAATGTGATTCGAACATCGCGTCGGGAGCGAATGCAATTATCTCCGAGCGCAATTGTTTTATCGAGCCCATACAAGAGGCGAAAAAGAAATACGAACTCGATTACAATCCCACGTATCGCGTCGCGTTCGCAAGTATAACGTTAGTGGCCCGCTCATATTAGCATATTAAAAATAACGAAACACTGCCGGAATGTTTTTATGTGTTGCTTTGATCACCGCGGCCCATGGGCGTCTTTTATTACATTGTGTGTGCGTGCGTGCTAGCGTGCGTGTGTGTGTGTCTACCAACACTATAACACAACATCGAAGAGCGTATAAACCAAATTCCTCAAACCCTTACTAATGTTCAGGTGCAACAGTATCCACTTACTATGACGCTGCTCGCCTATTCGTTTTTCTGAGTTTTACTTTATAAAAAAACTTAGCGAACGCACTGTTGTGCAAAAATCAAGCAAGCAATCATTTACGGTGAATAAATGTTACATATTTCACGGAATTCATATTATCGTTTCATGACTCATGAAAGTAATCTTTAATGGGCACTCGTGTGAAAATACAAGTAATTAACGATACGTTGTATTAAAATCCTGATAAAGGATAAATTAAACCGAACTTTTAATTTTTAACTGAACCCACAAAATATGTTTCAACTACAATTAATACGTGATACCTTCTTTGTTGTAATTAATATCTACTAATTTATTATTTAAACTGAAATCAACCTTTACTAATATTATAAATGTGCAGGTGTGTTTTTGTTTGTTTGTTTGTCTTTCTTTCACGACGTAATGGAAAGCTGTTATGGTACGATTTTTGGTATGGAGATAGTTGAGGGGAAGAAGAGTACCTTAGGCTGTAGCTTAAAACCATCTCATTGCTGTATGAAGACCCATTACGATGTTTCAGCTAAATAAAGTGTTTAAAAACAAAGCGTTGCCTAGCAATCTTTGATAGAATGGAAACGACAACCTTTTTAAATCTGACCGTTTTTTCACAAGCGAGTGAAATAATCTCTCATAATCAAGAAAGTACTAAATAAAACAAAAACCTGCGTGTAACAATACTAAGCCCTTTAGTAAGATAACCTTAATTGTTCACAATGTAACTTAAAGAACAATAATAAAAAGCATTTTTACGGTTAAATTCGGCAAATAGAAAACATGTGAGTCGACCGATCATCCAATACTGGTAATGGATCTTTACGAAACAATTGACAACCGATAGCAATAACGTCCGCGTGAAATGAAACGTCTCAAACTCAATTAGTGATGTGAGGCGTGTAGGTGGTATTGTTTGTGTAGGTACTGCGGGGGATGTAGACCGAGGGCTTGCGGTGGAAGTAACGGATGAATGATCAGAGGAGCTACCTGATGGTTAGCAGTCAAGTAGGCTTTGGTCATCGGTGACATGAAAGCTATGCTCGATGGCCAAGAAAAAGGAGAGAAAGGTCGATTAGGATCGATTTTTTTTGTATTGTTGCTCAGTTGAATCAACAGTTGTAAGCAGCGAAATTTAAATATATTCATGATATAATTAAAATTGAAAAAATAATAGTGTTTTTTCTACGGTTTTTGAGAATTTGTGAAAATAACTCTTTATAAATTTCCAGCTGGATCATCGGCTATTTTGTGAATGAAACATATCATGTTGATCGTTAATTATAATTATCTGTGCTGTGGCGCCTCGCGAGTCACACGCTGATAACACTTCTGTGTATTTAAATAGTATCATGAACTATCGAATATTAATAATAACATACACGACATTGTTGACTTCGGTCAATGCAACTGCGTTTACATTATGTGATATACAGGGGAAATTGAGAGTATCACACCTGCATGAAAATATTTCATTGATATTATATATGATCTTATGAGACCAGGCCCTGGTCGCCCGCTTGATGGCTATACACTTGGATACTGAAAAAGAATAGAGACGATCACACTATATTTCTTCAGGGTCTTCTTGTATGGTAATGACACTCATCCAGAATAGTTGAGTCCTTTATTTGACTACTGACTTGTCTTGAATAAACCGTGACTTGAAGTTGTTACTCAACCGTAACTACTGCAACCAGTTCACATTTTTTCCGTACTGAATCATTGTCGAATGAACTTAGACCAAGACGTATGTTTCTCGGATATTGTTATAAAAATATATTAAAGAATCATAACAATGTCTTATGTAACACTAGCAGTAGAATATGAAGGCAAAATTGTAAATATTGACGCTGGTTGTGTTCTGCCCTCGTCCCACATACCTCCATTGCATTGATCGCACACGTAATTTGATTAGGTTGATTCATTTTAATTAAATAACAAATAGTCTTAATCACAGCGCTCCACTATTTTATAGGTTTCTTTATTGCATGACAATGTTGCGGATAAATCATCATTTGGATTCGTTTATTTTGCTTGTACGTTTACACGTGCACAATTAAATAGGGTGGTTACGCTAAATTCTATTAATTTAATTATTTAAAATAAAGTAAATATTGTCTATTCATTTCACCCTTAAGGAGATTACTCGCTTTTGGCAACCCTTCGTATAGTATCAGGTCATAATTATTGTAAAAATGCTTTATCTTTGTAATCGATAACTTAAATTTTAATTACTTAAGATTAAAGGAAGTATCTCTAATTTAGCTTTCTCGATTTGTTTCAAACGAATATACTAAGTAAAAAAGTAACAATCATTGCAAATGAAATAAAAGCATTAAAAACAATTTTGGATGGATTTGTCTACGAACTGTACAATGCCTCGTTTAGTAACTGAGTTTCTAAACAATCCGCGGTTTATTAGCACCAAATGACTGTTTGTTAACGTTGAAACTTAGACAAAACCTAACAAGTGTGTCATGGCTATGCGCCAGGTTGAAATATTGTCTGTTCGGTGTCGTGGCGAGTATACATCAAATTGTTCTGGTGCAATGGAGATAGTTGCTCGGTTGCCAAGCGGAGATCATATCTTTAACTTGTGTGTATAGTCGATGTGGCGCCAATTGATAAATTGTACGTCAAACAACTGTTGTTGAATTGGAATTTTCTTATCAAAATCCATTTTACCTTTGTGAACTTTAGTTATAACTAATGGAGTAAAGTTAGTGGTTTATACATTCAATTCGGTGTTATAATTGTTATCTAAAGCTGTTGTGACCACGCTACTCTAACGCCGATTGGTCCAGTAAGCCGTTCGGCTTACTAGCCAAGACAAGTGGCCAAAATTCTCATGCCCGGAAACCTTTGCCAGAGCTTGTTGACCGCTAATTAATGATGATATCTGGAATTGACGACCAAACTTGTTCTCCGAGTCACGCAAAATAAACAGTATTGTAATTTGGTTTCTTTTTGTCGAATGCTTTAATTTTTCTTCTTGGTTTTACCTTGTAGTTAATTGGCCAATTCGAATAGTGATACGCCCGCCGCTAGACCCAAACATCCGGCCTCTTATCGTTAAACTTCCATAGAAAAACAAACGAGGCTAATCGGCATATAGGCGTGAATGAATGTGCCAACGCTGACACAGTTTTGAATCTCTACTATTGATACTGTTTAGCCTCTAGGTCCGAATCTTCTCTCTGTAAATTAAACTGGGCTCGTATTTTATGAAAGTTTCCTGGTATTCAAAGTGTGAAAACATTTTCCTTTGATGTTTCACAATTTTAATTAGAATATTTTATTAGTCTCTCCACTGCGGCACCGTCGCCACGTTTCAACTCGTTTTGTTTTATTCACATTTTTGCCGCCCCTCAAATAAATAACGTTCCAGTCGGAATAACGGTTGATATTTTTGATAGCGAGGAGCATGTATGTAATTAGCCGTGTATAAGATAAGATAAATGTTAATTGACGCCGGTTACGTTAGCGACAGACCTCGTGGCAACAGCGGCCACGGCGGGCGCTGGCGGGCGCTGGCTAACCTTGCCACCTAACAACCTCGACGGGCTAATAAGCATATTCTGCTCACACAGCGAGACGGAAACATGGCTCTAGATGTTACCGATCTAGACTGTTGCCAGCCGGTGGACTGCGGCCGGATGAATGGCGCGTGAGTGGATTGCGCAAGCGCGCGCGCGCCGGTGACGCAACGTACTGCGCAGGCGCACCGTTGCTTGTTAGTATGCAAAATAAGTGAAATATTCGTGTCGGTAGCCGCGTCACCGTTCCGCGACGCGAACATTTGTCCAACTGTACGGATAGTGTTCGTGCGTGGATTTATGATCCCCCTTAGAGTATGGCGAATGACATCTCATTAATCTGTTTTAGAAGTCGCTAATTCATTAGAGGTCGTTCATCCATCTTTTGTCCTTTTCTGTATATATTTGACCTGTAATTTTACGTGCACCGGACATTTAGGGTTACTAAGTGTACTGGATGGGGTCCGTAATACCCCAGCGTGACAAAAATATTCACACAATACTCTGAGACTTTATAACACTATAACGATTGTTATAGTACCTAATACCTACCAAGTAGATATTTGATTGCTGATGCAAAACAAGGAACTCGTACAAAACTTCAATAGTATTATTTTGAAAAATCTGTACAATTTTGTACAATATCGTGTTAGTTAAATATGGTTTTAATTAATACTGTTATACTTCTAGTTAGCCCATCTACTATTGTGGATAAATTGATTTTCGTTTCTAAAATTATCGTGTATATTCATATGCATGTAGTAAAAAGCGGTTATTTCAATATTAAAAACAGACACTCCAATGTTTCATATATATATAGATATATTAAGAAGACAATATATTCATAAACGAAACAAATAATTAAATGGCTACAACCTCCAAAATAAATGGGGTCTAGGTAACGGCACGTCGCACGAGTTCGAATTTTTACCAACGTCGTAGGCACACGGAGGGATAAACACAGTGCATTTACGCTTAATAAGAGACATTAAGTTACACAAAACGTAGTCTAAAAACCATTATTTTCTTTGGCCACTCTTAAAACTACATCAGCGACTCGCCATCATTATTCATTACCTACTTAAGATGGCGACAATTTGTCTCGAATGCCGAAAGACGACCATGGGAGCGCTTCCGGTCGATGGTGGAATTATTCTACGATTATTATTTTTAAAAAGTAGTCGGCGGTGATATTTCTTGGGATGTTTGAGTTTATTTTCTGTAAAGACATGAAGATAAATCATTATATCATATTGTAATTATGTTATCGCTTCGTTCATGAACTTTACTAATTTAAACGTTATTCTGTTGTGATTTGCGGTAATAGTTTTATAGAGCTTATTTAATTTAGTAGTATAATACTTATATTATAGGCACAGTAATAATTACGTTAATGGAATTATTTGATAATACAGTAAAATATTGAAATTAAGAGACAATCTTTTGTATAATATGGAATATAATATGTAATATGTGTGTCTAATGTGACTTTGAATTTATTTAGTTTTGAAAATAATTTTATAAGAATGTGAAAATCATATGAATAAATATATTCATTCATGGTGTCAGTATTTCGAGTTTGTTTTCGAAATTGTGAAAAATATTTAACTAGTCACTTAGTGTAGTTTTCTTTCATTAAAAACGTTTTTATGTAAAGAACTGATTACCGAACAAACAAGCAAATGGTCGGTGAGTACCTTAACTTTGGCGTTTAGAGACATTAGCAACTTCATAGTGATTATCAACGCGTCGCTGACCACGGACGGAAAGGAAAGATTTGTTGAAACTATTGTTTCTCTCTTTCTATTTAATTGTAAGTCCTCATTGTTGTTTGTAAATTTGGAGATAACACTCGCAGTATTCCGTTGATGTAATGTTTTTAAAAGAATAACCCTATAAGTACATGTTACGGAGTTTCTGCGGAGTTATTATACTAAAAGGTGAAATGAGGAAAATAAGTACCTCTTGTCACAAAGTTGTGCCTGATGATGACTTGACGCTGTCAAATTTTAAGCTCCCATGTTTAAATGACATTTTAAAAGGTTTCGACGCATACGCAATATCAATATATAAGGCTCGAGACTCAAGTCAGTCGCCTACCAACTGTCGAAATGTATTAAAAAATATGAAAGTACCGCGATAACGTAGGTAGGTGTACAATAATAAATTTATAATTTATCATACCGTGATGAATGGCGGCTTGTTGTATACAGAGACCGCTAATTTTCGCTCGTTATTCTCCCCGGTAATAATAATTTTGAGTGACTTGCAACTCGACAACAGTGCCGTCGCGGATTCAATAAATCCCATCACGAAGCGAACAAGGCTACCGAACGAGCCAATATTTTTGTTAAATAAACAATTCAATTCTTATAATGGCCGCGTCACGATCACAAGATTGCAACTTATTGCAGTGATAACTCACAATCACGGACCCGAGCTCGTTTCACTTTTAACGCTGAGTCACGCGACGACGCTCTACGACACGGCGACACGACGCGGCGACGTCGTTCTGGTCATCAATTACAACTCGAGGCTGGCGGTGGGTATTTGGCTTAGCCCTACTTTCTTATACTTTATTTCTTGAACAGCTATGCATACGTGATGGTTTTAGAGTTGCTGATGCTCATGGGGAACCCAGAAACTAGTTGTTATCAGGTGGTCCGATTGCTTTTTTGTTGGGTATTTGTTTAGAAACGAGTGAGTTTCAAATTATTTTTATTTATCCAAATGTAGCAAAAGAGCCTACCGACATTAATCATTATTTTTTATAATTAGAAGCGCAACATGTCTTTAAATATGCATTAATTTTTGTCACAAAAGTTCAAAGACTTAGAGGTAGATAGGATTGTGCTTTAATAAAGTCATTTGTAAAGAAAGTCATTAATTAGGTATGTACACGAAAGTCTCTGTTTGCTTACAAATTAAGTAGATACGTATCAGTAATTAGGTATAAGCTATTTAGGCGCCCCCTGACCGTAAATAAATAGTTTATCGTCTTAATCGCACGCACCGTAACGTTTTTCCGAGAAATCCAATTTAGTTTTCACTCGACGGACTGCGACACGACTCGGCCTCTGCAAGTGCAACTATAAACCGTTTTTTGCGTAATGCTAGGGATATTGGATATTAAACGATATTGTGTATAGATGTAGTGTCATAAAGACTTGAATTATTGTCGATTTCGTAGCTGACTATTACGTAATACATGTAGTAGTGACTAGTTATTTCATCTTCTTAGTTAATTCGTTGTGGCTTTTTTAATTGTTTAATTATCCCTAAATTAAAGTGTATTGAATTTATGATAATTGTATTCGACAGCATATTAGATATATATTTTTTAAATGTTAGGGGCGTCCTAATATTTAAATTGCATTTTTTATTTCATTCTGTTGCATGCTACGTATTACAAATTATGCATTGCAATAAATATCATTAAAAACTAATGAATAATAAATAAAAATGACTCCTTCGTATAATTAGACTCGAGTCAATAAGGAAAAAACACACAATAAGTTTTTATTGCATCGCCATAACACGAGATATTGCAAAAAGAGATCGATGCATTCCAGGAAACTGCCTTAGCTCGGACCGTGTCGCCGGGGCTCTCTATGGGCCGTTCACTTTCCGAATTTGAAACGTATTTGAACCCACATACAGCTGACAATCGCTTGTGTAACATTGAAGCTAAAAGAATGGTGGGCCGTTGGCCGGTTGAGAATGTTTGCCGCTGACCTGAGTGGCCAATAATGATCTGTTATACAGTTTATAATACTCTGTTGCCTGCGAATAGCAATAGATTAGCCGCGTTCGTAGATACCTGGCCGACTGGAGAGTTAATAACAAATATTGCGGATCAAGGTTGTCTACGTAAACAAAAAACGATGCGTTGAGATTTTCGACCTTTGTGTTCGACTAGCGACGGAACTACACGGTTTAATAGCTTAATACTATTTGAACCCAATTATTATGTAACACATGAAAATGTCAAACTTGTAGGCAGCTAGATGACATGAAATGAGTTATATTGAACTGTTTTCTTCACTGCTGCGTCCAATACATTTTCAAGGTAATCATGTCAGTCTTTTATCGCTCTGCCATAAAGTGCTCAAGTCAAGCCAAATGTACAGTAATTATACAATTCGACAGAGAATTAATACTATGTTACGTTGTAAGTATCTATTGTATTTTTTTTAATGCAGTTATTTATCAATGTTTTGAGCAGGCATACTACTTCTTAGGCCTGTAGTTACGAAGGATAATACAGTAATCTGTTAATCAATTAACATTGAGACAAGTACGTAAAACAAATTTGTACACATTCGCTACGCGTCTACTAGTTTCGACGGCGGAAATGTTCGGTACAGTTCTCTCTGCTAGGATCTAAATCAGTTTATTAATACTTAAACAGAACATAACATTTACTAATTGTACTGATATTATTATAAAATGCGAATGCCGATCGTTTGGCATCATATTAATAATCGTTTAAAGTAAATAAACTGATATCGCGCTGAACATGGTGTTTAGTTAGTACAGGTGGCAACAGGTGGACGGCATGCATGTTAAAATAATCTTGGGCAGCTGTGGATCGTTCAATTAGATCGTGGACGAGAGTCGCTGGCTTGTATGAGTGTTGATTTCACCTAACATGGCTGTTAACACTTCGCCTTAGATTTCGCCAAGCTGAGTTTTGTTAAGTAATTACTTTATTGTAAAGGATATTAAAATAATTAGCATTAACTAATTGTCTATGATGTGAATGTTAAACTAATAATATATGTCATACAGACACATACGAATCAAACGAAAATTGTTAATTTTAAAGTAAAGATCACAGACCTATATTTGTTGTGGTATACATGCCTAGCTCAGTTTCCCACGAACTCGCGACACAGAACGCAGAACGCACTAGTTTGCTCGTTGCCTTGCAGGTCTGGCACCTGGCGGTAATTAAAACGGCATCGCGAGCGAACTTCATTATGTTACTTAATCAGTGCACAGCAAGACAGTTACGTTAAAAAGCGAGGAGGTGCGCTAAATGATAGTTTCGCTTTTACGAGCTTATTCATTCGCTCGGGGGTTCTTAAGTTAATTTTCACATTAATAATTATGAAGGTGAGAATTGTCTTCGAGGGACCGACGCGACGCCGGCTGCATCCGACACCAAACATTTGGACGGCTGCTAATTTCGAGTTTTCAACTTGGCGCGTTGAAATTTAATCTCGTAATGTTCACACCTAATATTCCACGTTCGAAACTCGTAAAAGATTTAATACTCAATGACGCTACGATGTAATCCGCCTTTATTCGTGTCGAGGCGCACTCGTCAAGTTTAAGTGCTCCGATAAAACTATGCCTTCGATGATCAGTGATTAATGGCGCGTTCCGAGAAGTGGGACCGGGGCCTTTGTAAAATTCATAACGTTGACTTTAGACAGGATAAGGTCAAATGTATCTCAAGTAGATACCTATGTCTGTCTGCGCTGCGATTCTAAGAAATGATCCAATAGCACGTTCTTAGAATTGATCAAATTGCCAGAAGTGCAATCGGTGTTTCGTTGCCGGGCGGTTTTACCGGTGCGGTTGCCAAATAGAAAAATTGTACATTATCTATCTATCTCTAAGTGTGTACGCTCATTTGCACTGGTGATATTGGTGGAAAGTGCACCAGGCCTCATCAGAGGTGTAAGAGGATCCTGAGTGTCATCCAGGGAAATAAGTTACACCAATAACATCACTGATTCGTTATTGGCTACAAAAAAAATAAACTGGCCGCAAGTCTTCAAGCCTTCAGTCGGAACGCGAAGAGATATTTGGCAGCTGACTTGAACTGGGTGGAAGCTACGCCTACAGGGTCTATGGAGACATGATATCTTTAATAATATTATTAATGACTAATAACAATATGTATATTGTAAGCCTTAAATTCCTGTTACCAGTTTGTGTCGCAACGGAAAATTCAAGTTTATAAATTTTATAATACTCTTCAACAGACGTCATCAATTGTCCGTGTGTTGTTATAGACCTATTAGCAATCTGTAGTGTTGATTGGCGCCCTAAATGGTCGGTGCTCGGCGTGGGTGGCCACCCAACGGTGCGACTGTACTTGCTTGAACGACCAAGCTAAAGCAAGGATTTACAACTGCAATTATCTATAACTTTCAGTGAAATATCTCAGCTATGGTCAATAAGTTAGTATTAGTTATGTGAGGAAGTTATAATATGTACTTGTCTGGTCCAAAAGCAAGGGGTGGTACATACCAGTTTTTTTTGTCCAGGACATGTACATATCCAGGGCGTACATGGATACCATACGTACTTACAGGAAACCATCTGCCAACTTATCTCCCACCCCCATCTTGACACGGTCATGGTCATGTTTCTATGAAACCACGTGAACGTTTCATATATGTACTTTATTTCTGCTCAGTCTGCATTACTGTTTCAAACGTACCGATAGTCATTAATATCATAGACGGACTTAGTGGAATTCTAATAAAAATTTCCATAGTCCACGGCTCCGGGTGGCCGCCCCGCCGGTAAATTAGCGGTTAGTCGCTGTGTCGTTAGCTTTGTGATTGTTTCCTTGTCGTGTTCATTTTAAACTGGAGGCGATTTTGTTCTTGCAATGTTTTTTTTTTGTTTACTGACGATTGCCATTAACCAACTTTAAACCATTAGTTTATAGTTAGTATACCGTTTCCTCTGAGGTATAAAGGGTCCAAAACGTACAGCAATTTTTTAGAAACTGTGTTAGGAATTACTTGTCCCTTATTTTTTGGTAGGAAATGTAATAAACATATCCACTGTAAAGGTTCCCTAATTTCGCCGGTTAAGACTTTACACCTTTTCATTTTGAACTACAACTAAAGTATGAAGATAAATTTTGATACATCCGCTTATATCATCATCATGTTTCGTGAATAACTGTAATAAATTCGGAATGTTATTTGCATTGAATTTCTTGTTCTCCTGGTTTGGACTCGAAATAGGTTTTCTTAATTATCCTTGAAATAACAAGCTCCTTCTTAAAAATAACTTGTTAGTACAATGCCCAACTTGTAAATTATTCTCCACGGAATGCTAAATATAATGATTAAATCCGGAGTTTTGGTACTTGGCGACGATAAACTTTGTGAAGTTATATTTAATTCATATTATAGGACATTATATTGAACGAATACATAAACTTTTGTTATTCAAATTAAAACGCGTGTTGCACGGTTGATATTTCTAGTAGGCTAGTATGTTAATCAGGATTAGGATAAAAGCTGGCTGGTGGAATTTCTATTTTACCGTTTTATTGCATCTAGTTATAACTGAGATTTTTTAATGTAATCGCGATCTAGGACCGACCATAATTAAGAGACATATAATTTGTTCTATTGGGTTTTACGTAAACATTTTTATTCAGGATTCGGTAATAACGATTCGTCAAAGACGAATGAATTTTCGCATATTTGAGTCAAATTGGCTCACAAATTGCAGTGACAATTCATAGTAAAGGATTTGTATATCTATGACTTACGCGTCATTTGTTCCATTTCGTGAGTGATGTGAATATGATCATAAATATTAACGTGCCCCTCGGAATATAAAAACGAATCATATTTAGTAACGATTTGGAAAAAAAATCGTGCTAAATGTGAGATCTTCCTTAGGGTCAGCGTCGATCACCGGAGTGGCAGTGAAGAGATTATTAAATAACGATCTAAATTCAACCTAAAGTGCTTGCACATACGCCAGTAATTGGAAAAATTAAATTAATATCGCAGGCGTCCAGCAGGGCGATTGTTATTAGATTAGGCTCTTTGCCGTTACTCCTTCGGTCGGCGCTGACTCGTTCCTCCGCATTTATAAACAATACTATAACACTGGTGGTGTATCTATGATGGACTTGATAACGGTCCTACCACATTGTGTAATTAAGCAACGGTATTATGATAGGTATGAAGATATAGAATCGCGGTGTATTCTAAAACGCATCCAAGATATGAAATGATGAAATGAGATATGATCTCCAAAGGTTAAACTTGATTTTTTTTCCAACTCCTCTTCTAAATCGTTATAATACGTCAAATTCCGCCTTAATTGTCGTGTTATCATTCATTCATACGGCACATTCACCTATTTATCGTGTTGTTTAGCCGGATCGGCTGCATACAGCGATGTTTGTTTATCAGCGGCTGTATACGTCGAGAGAGACAGAATCCGTAGGCGGCTCGCGTGCCTCTGACGATGGGTGCTATCTATTTATAATTTATGCGATGTTATTAATAATATGAAAACGAGTTCTATTATAATCTCCGATGTATTTTATAGTCTTCTTAATGATGTCTTAAACAAATCTTAGACTTGTAAAGTTGTCCTTTCGTAATTGAGCTATTATGTGTTTTTATTATTATAACTCTTGAGTGCGTGTTTAGATAGTGGTGTAATGTTAATTCAGTATTTTCACCGCCATCACGTTAATCTTTAAAAATATACCGATAACAGCAAAAAAATATATATATATTAATAAAGTGATTATAGACATAATATAAATAACTATAACTTGTTTCTGGTGTTAAGCAGATTTCAGTATTAAACAATTTAGTTTTTTTCTCTATAATGCCATTAGTGGTAGCGTGTACCTAATATCAAATTCAAATGGGTCATTATCGCAAAGAGTGTTGTTATGTATGAATAATTAAATATTCTTTTACCCCGATACAATTAACTATGCCAAAGTATAATAAGAATAGCAGAGTGAACCCGCCCAAATGGGTGCTATTAACAGTAGCTTGGGTTTCTTGAAGGCTTTTGCATTTATAGACTTAATAGCAAATTAAATATCGTTTGTTTCGATGCACGAAACAAGAAGTATCCATAATATTCTCAAAGAAGTCTGTCAATCCGCCAGCGTGGTGGACTATGGGTTGAATGGCCTCTCTCATTCTGAGAGAAGATAAAAGAGATGCGCAAATTTTAGATTGTGACATCGAATTACTAATTCGCTTCGTTATCGTGTTTAATCGAACATTCTAAATATTTATTTATTTGATGTTTTTATCACTGGA
>DWPA01002735.1:0-15258 GCA_018251375.1 Calpodes ethlius
ATAAGTAAATATGGTCACAAGAATTTATTTGCCTCTGAAAAACGTATCACTTAAAATCACGTTCCGGAAAAAATACCGATTTAATCGAGTGGATATGTTCAATTTCTGATATGTAAAGAATCCATACTCAGATTATAAATGCGAAAGTGTGTTCGTTTGTTTGTCCTTCTTTCATGGCGCAATAGAGCGTCGCAATGGTATGATTTGTGGTTTGGAGATAGATTGACGAACGACGAGTACTATAGACTACTTTTTACTGCGAATAAACCTCTCATTTCTGTGGGAAGATTTATTACGATGTATATTTTTGCCAATTTCAAGGAAGTGTCTAAGAACAAAGCGTTGCCTAGCAACCAGTGATAGAAATGTCTGACAACCTTTTTATTTTTTATTGCTGTTCTTTTCTCACACGTGCCTGAAGCCGTGGGCAACATCTAGTCTGTATACTTCACGTAATAAGTCCACTCTTCACGTAATAATATGCTCGATATACGATTATCATCGAAAAATATTATTTTCCTTTGCACTATAACGTATTTAAATCCCTTGGCTACAAATCTATGTAAGGAAACTTTCCTGATTGTAATTTAATATAAGTGTCCGCATATTACTTCGAGCAGAGTTCGAAAAGTCATATGTCCTTTATACATCGTCGTATTAAGGGTATATCTATCCTCAGTATTCGTACGTACCTATTGATATCCATTGGACGTCTTCGCTAAACTATTTATTGCCTTTGGAACTGTTGAGATGAGTTGTGAGGAGTTCGGACGAGCGATTGCAAAACTTGGCCGCTCCGAAAATACTATAAAACCATTGTGCCTGATACTGTTTCGTGAGAATTGAAACATTAGACAATCAATTCTTAAATGTAATTCACTATTTAAACTTTTCTTTCAAATGTGAGCTGAAAATACTTTAAGAAATATTTCTTTTTTTTCATAAAAGGAAAACAACAGCAAAAGAATCATAATTTATCAATATTAATAGGTCAAATTCATTGTTCAATTGTAATTTTCATCATTAATCATCGAACTCAAAGCAATACATTACACAAGAAAGCCCGAAAAATGGTCCTAATCCTATGATCATTTGTACGGAAAACTTTGTCTCTTAATATACAATAATTACTAGAAAAGATAATATTTCTGTGCAGTCAAATCTCCTCATCAATCATGTCCTAATACTTTCCTCCCAATATAATATGTTGCCCGCGGCTTCGCACACATGTGAGAAAATAACAGTTGTTAGACACCGTTTTGTCGTTAGACACTTGTTTGAATTTGGCTAAAATATGCAACATAATGGATCTTTCCACAGAAATTAGATGTTTATTCGCAATAAAAAGTAGCCTATAGTACGGACTCGTTGTCCTACCAACCATTTCCAAACTAAAAATCATACCATAGCGACCTCTGTTGCGTTGTGAAAGAAGTATTAATAACAACAACACACTTTTGCATTTATAATATGAGTATGGATTATATTTCGAACTCCTTTTGGGTATAGTTGTAATGAAATACGCAAACACTTTACGACCTCTGCTGACGCTACACTATACGTCACGTGGTGACGTCAAACCCGACCTGAATCACGCTATCGAAATTTTCTACAATACTTGCATATATACCAATTCCGAATAAAACTCAAACGGACCTCAGACGCTGTCAAGGCTAAAGATCAATTTAGCCTTAGCAACGGTCGAGCTAGAAGCTAGCGCAAGTGTTAGACGATATGGTGGTAGCCTGGCACTACCCTATTTAAACTTTACGCTGGATTTCCTCAGCGACTATGCGGTATACGACGTTCATCTTAATAGCAATAAAAAGTGGAAAAAAATGCAAAGATTGTTCATAAGACGTTCGCACGTGCATCTTTTATCGTCGGTTGAACGTCGAGGATCGTATACGTGCAAAATTTCACTGCATAGATGCCGTGTAATCGCGCTTTTACTGTACATGTATAATACTGAAATATTTGAATACAGTTAGTGACAACCCTACCTCTTAACATGACAGTGAAAGGTTTCGTGAAATACGTGTCTCGGACGTAGTGTTGGGACACGAGTAATATTGCATGTTCACCGTTTCCTTTTTGGTCCTCATCATGTCAGTGATGTTGTTGGTGTTATTGAAGTCTATAAACGATTTGCTTACTATCATATGGCTCATGATGTGGATGATGATTTTGTTAGTTACAAACATAAAAATATAACACAGAACTCAACACTAATTTACTTTTCCCCTTATCAAACAGTATGTCAATATCTTACGAATTGAATTGAAAAAGTTAGCAGAATTTATAAAGAAATTTTGGAGCTTTGAAATTTACGAGAACTTTTTAATGTGCCTGTTGAAAACTTCTGACTCATATTAAGAAGTTAGTCCAATATTTTAAGAGATAATAAGACGATAAGAGAGCGGGAAAATAATTGGAGAGATATAGAAATCTAAGTGATTTTTACCATAGAAGTGTTGTATCAAAAGGAGCCATCTAAAGTCCGATTTTAGATGAAGTTTTAGGAATCTAAACAAGGATCCGAGATACCGGTTTAGTTAAAATAACAAAATTTAATATCGTTAAATATATCACTTCACAATCACACTCCCTAACTAGGACTCCCTGTGACGTCAATATCACAGACAACAAACAGAATTAAACATACAAACACGAGCGTAGTACAAACATTTACCTGTCACAAAAAAATAAAAAAATCTCAGATCGCAAATTGATTAATGCAATATTTAAAATTATAATATTGGTGTTGAATCTATTACATTTATTTGACAGTCAAATGTTTGACGTCGAATCTATTATATTTATATGGCAGTCAATTGTTTGTTCCCATGTTGTGATTTTTGTGATGTGAAATTTGAATTGTTCATATAGCGACACATAGAATGTATCTACAGGCTAAGTGTGCCGCTGTTTATTTATATATACTAGAGACCCTTTCCGCGCTCGAAATTCGACCGTATTTCATAACGTCAAAGGATTAGTTCACGTTGACAGTATTTAATATTTTAAACTCTATTCAGATTGACTTTCACCGTAAACAAAAGAGTGCGTGTGTCATATTATCCGTGTGTGTTTCAAATGCATGGTAGGGTGCGTAATGTTTTATTAATTAATTTAATGTACTTTATAAGTATTATTATTGAAAAATATTATCGTTCTGCATTTCTTCTACGTATAAACTATAAGTGTGACAAATTTCATACTCATCCGATCGCGCAATTCTTGGAAAAAGGGGTCCAAAGTTTTTGCTTCACGTATTAATATATAGATTACATTTTGGTATTACTTATCTATAAGATATTATGAAAAGATTAAAAAACGAATGATTGTCATTCAAATAATGGCAAATCGGCTTATAAATGAAAAGTAAATGAAGATTTGTTTGTCTTAAACTGCTTTTCAATCTTTATTATAGTGTTTTTATATCGCAAATTCGTATTTTCATAGAACAAAGTAGATATTTGTACCTCAAATATTATTTTTGTACACTTCATCGCTTTTTCGTACATCGAAGATCGTGACAAAGACAGAGCTTAGGGAAAGTATACTTTGAAATTCTTGAAATTTTCTTACAAACTTCATTTATTATTTCAACTTTGTTTTTCTTTAATATAGTTAAATTACGTATCACTTTTAACAGTAGTAAATCTTTACTGGACTCACACGTCGGTTGGTACTAAAAAAATATTCTGTTATTTTTTTTAATCATGATTTTAATGTACTTCAAAAAAATTTCTCTTTAATAGTTAATAATCCCATATGATACTAAATGGCAATGAGTTCCAAACATTCTAAGCTCACAACTAAATAGAAGTGCATTAACACTTTTCTTCAAACTTCTACAACGGATATGAAGGATATTATGCCATAAGTACCATGATAAAATTAAAGGTAAGTGTCTGGGATCTAAAGGATGTTAAAAATATATATACCTATATGTTGCCATCATTTAATCCTTACAATTGCCAATTAACCAATCTTTTTTTATTCATATTTGAAGGTTTATATTTTGAAAATTCTATATTAATCCCACCATACACAAACTTTAAAATTTCTATATGTTTCAATCCGCAAACACGATCATTATATTCTAACACTAAATATAAACTATACACAAATATTTTGGCCACCAAAACCTATTGTGTGTTAGATCAACTGTTTACAAACAATCAAAATCGACACAGTAATGAAAACAAAAGACTCTATTAACAGGAAATTGTATAGAACACGATCCCAATTAAAATTCGGTATTTCATTTCGGTAATTCCGAAAATATAAATAGGATCCGTTACTTCCTAACTGTATTGCCGTTATTTTATTTCAAAGTACCCTATTGGGAAATTAATTACTTTTTGGTCTTTATTATAAATCTATATTACATCGGTTATGTTATCTGATAAATTTACATGCTCATGGTGCGGAATTGCCTAAACTAAATCACACCCTCGCCCCGGCTAATAAAACTATACTGTAAAAAAATCTACATAAAAAAAATATTTTTCTTAATATCTTTTTATTACGTATAGTACATTACGCATAGAGTAATAAATTCAATATAAAAAAATGCAGGATGTGTGTTCGGTAATGTTTATTTCAAAACTACAAACAAGTTGAACGCTTTATTCGATTCATCATCATCGTCACAACACATAATTGTACCACAACTGGGCTCAGGTCTCCTCTCACAATGTGAGGAGTTAAGACCGTAGTCTCCCACACTGCCCAAATGCGGATTGGCAGACTTCACACACCTTTGAGAACATTTTGGAGAACTCTCAGGTTTGCAGGTATCCTCAATATGTTTTTCTTCATTGAAGCAAGTGATAGTTAACTTGTAATAAGCGAAAAACTTTTTTGAAGATTAGAGGTGCGTGTAGGATTGGGAGACAAGCCCCCAAGGTCGGAAAGCCGGGAAACTTGAAATGAAAAAGAAAGAAATAAATAAAATTGATCGATATTAAACATATCAAATGACTTACTACCTTTCTAATAACATTATTTTAACCGAATTTAGTAGATAAGTAAATATTTAATAAGTGAAGTTTGCCTCACCAATCTCATTGTATATTCGCATCATAATTACTTAAGGTATTGAAAATGATTGCAAACGAATTCGCTGTTATAACTGGTTGTAAAATATGATTCTCGTTAACCCAACACAAGAACTTAGTAAGCAAAAACTTTGTTAGCATACTCGTAATTTATATATTTTGGCACGTATTCCTGCTTAGCCGAGCATGTTTACCAAAAGATGTGCGAATCTTGCTAAGTAAGGTGGTTATGTTCGTAAACTTGTGGTAGATGGAGGTATTATTCATTTCGTGCACGTTCACGCTGAGTTCACACGGCGACTACGCGATGCTTTATTTTGACGTATACTGTCGCGTTCGTCCGCAGTGACGACAGAAAGAGTATGAACACGCAAATCTGTTCACATGGCGTATACGTCAAAATAACGTACCGCGTAGTCGCCATGTGAACCCAGTGTTACCATCAACGGTCTACGAAGGTAAATGTTGTATTCAAATATAGTTAATAATTAAATTTAGGAACTAATTAAATTTATTGAGGCGTTAACTGCTGGAAAACTTCCGTGAATCATAAACGGTCCGTTTAAACATCCTTAATGTGTATAGGAACTAGCGGATGGAACGCTGCATTGTTGGCTGTTTTCAAACACCGTTGTTCAATAATCGATCTATTACCCTCAAGACAGTTGCCTAGGTATTCTTTTACCTACTAACTTATTAAGAGATTATGGATGTATAAATGATTGACAATAAACTTCCATTAAAAGTTATCGGTCGATAGGTCAGTGGCCTTAGAACTTTTGACGTTTAGATGACCGGTGATGATGTACGCTGAAAACGTAGTCAATTAAGTAATAATTTAATGTATTTAGAGTCTTGTAAGGTTTTCTCTAAACTGGATTTCGGAAAAGTCCATGGTTTTCTTTTCAGTATTTATAAATAACTAGAGATATGACAATAAGCTGCCAAAGATGTTCTTGCCACATATCTGCTGATATAGTAGGTATTTATAGTCATGCATAAACCAAGAGATGTAAACAGCACCTATGGAACTCTTTTAAAAATCACTTTGAAAATACTAAAGCGTTTCAGTATCTCCTCTTCTGTCCACAGTTGTGAAGTTAGTGATTTATTGAGGTGTCTTTTATAAAAGTCTCTAGAGATCTATTTGTTGTTGAAACTGCCAGTTGTCGCGAGTTCTAATCCCGCCATTAGTCACACGTCACGACGTACGTAAACCTAGTGCGAGCGTGTGGAAAACTATGCAGCGTATTTCTCGGAATATATTTCTCATTTACACATTGTGTCAAATATTTGTCACATAAAAGTGAATATTCACGCTTAACAAACATTTTCCCAATCTGTAAATTTCGTTTTCCTACCTCTAATTTTTCTTTTTCGGCATTACCTTCCTTAGTCCGTCTATATGTATTTTTATTTTTACTGTATTAGTATGTATAATTAATAGTTTTATGGTTTCTCCCACATACCTACAATTTTCCAATCATTTCACTGGGTTGCCTGGAAAAAATAGCTTGTAAGTTATAAGGCTGACCAAGTTCTTGTACTAACCAATGAACAGTGTTTTTTTGCAAATGTCTTATTTTAATAAAATACAGATACAAATTTTAATAAAATAAACGCAGCTATTGTACAACTAGCTGACTTGTGTGGTTACTATTCAAAATGGCGACTTTAGGCGGCCATATTGTTTTTTTTTAATCGAATTTGTCTAATTAAGACAACTCATATCCGTACAAAAATGTTATCAAATAAGTTTTGAGATTATCACGTTAAGACAGAGAGGCAGATAAGTATTTTTATGTAAATACCCGACAAATGAAATATACCCATAACCTAATTAGTAGATAGCGATCCTGTTTGCGAAACGAAAGATCCTAGTTTTGATTCCCGGTCGGAGCAGACATTTATGTGACAAAAAAATGTTTGGCCGCGGATCATATGCGTTAGTGATGTTTAATTTGTGTTGCTCTTGTCAATGGCGATAGAGGGAATCTTAGTGCAGGGGTTAGAGTGTGTAACGAGTCATCTGATGGCAAGTACCACCATATCCCATGGACATTAGTAACACTAAAGACATCGCCGATGCGTTAACGGCCAAATAGGGAGCGTGAGACCGCTTTAGCTCTCCGTAATCGCGACCGAAACACATAAAAACATTTCTAGGTGGATTTGTTAACAAATAGGTAGTTATTTATTTTTCATAATAATTGTATTATAATACAATATATTGTATAAATATATAATGTGGTATTGTATTGCATTATACAATTGAATTGCAATGATCTATCGATATGATACAATGACTTAGACAATACTTCGTATACTTTGGGCTACACGTTGCGCAAACATCTCTATTATAAAAGAGTTTCGACTTCAAAGAGAGGTTGTCATGCACAGTTTAGAAATGCATTCTAAAATGTGTTGAGTACATCATTTGTAACGACAACTCTCTAGAACGTCTAGTATTCAAGGTCACATTCAAGATCACGTGAAAGATGACCAACTAGAAGGATTAATGCTATTAGGTCTTCCATAAGAAGTTCCATTGTGCAGTGTTCCCGTATTGCCACATACCGACAGCTATGGGATTGCATTTTCAATACAACTGTACCAAACATATGTAGTACCATTATCGCAACACTACGACCTCTCCCCTCGGATAGTAACCTTAGTAATCTATGAGTAATAGTCGAAGACCCCTGTAGCGCAATGGTTACCATACTGGATTGCCAATCAGAGGGTCCTGGGTTCGATTTCTGATCTTGATTTGGGTGTGTGTATTCTTGTCTTTGTGTGCTTTCTAGGACATCCACGACACATGGTATCCCAGTGTGGGCCTATAAGTGATTACCGTTACTTGCTTATTTATTTTTATTTTAACGTTATCTATCAGTTACCTAGTAATAAATGAAGGTTAAATCGGTGCGCAATTATTTTAAAGCTATTATCATTTACGCTCCAGCACTCAAAACCGCAATGTTTTGGACCTGTTCGGACCACAGCGGATTGGTTTAATTGTTACCGTAATGGCCGCTTCATTAGACGGCACGAAGCGGGAAATATGTAGTAATATTTACATATACCCATATCTTATCTTACCCATATATTAAACGACCAGTTCTTATGAATATATCTACGGCTATATAGGTTTGTAATATTTTTTTTGGAGTTCCGCACTAAAATTGTGTTTAAAAATTGCAATTTGTTGTTTTTGGGCAAAGAATAAATTAATCAAGCTTGAATTTACAGACACGTTTGCTTCCTTGTATAATTTTGGAAAATACAGGTGGTGCCATCTGTTATTCTTAGAGTAAGTATAACACAAGCAGTTTAGTTTATTTTCAATGATACTAGATGCCGCTGTTACTCATTTTATCAAATGCCTAGATAATTAGAGTAACGATTCGATAGCCATTTAAGTACCATCTTTATAGAATATTTTCACTCTTATATGGATTGCAATATTGTCAAATCCATACAGGAACACAGCTTGGTCTTTCAGTGACGTATTTGAATTTTAAAATTGAAAACACACGCACGGACAGTCTTATCAGAGTTATCTAATTTCATCATATGTATGTACTATACTGTATTATTATTATTTATGACTGCAGCCAAATAATATTATATTTATTTTGTCCTATAGTTTGTTTTATATTTATAAAGGACGGAGTACAAACATATATTTATACCGAATTGGAATGGAACATTGCTCAAACACAAAGTCGGTCAAAATTGAAAAGGGTCCAGAAGTGCTTCGAATTCGTTTATCTGACTCAGCGATTCTCAAATTTTTATTGAATATTTAATTATCTTGTACCACATTTAGGATATTTGGGTTTTATTAGGGACATTGAACCTAATCCATGTTGTTGGGGGATCAGGGTGTCGTAAGAGATGAGGGAACTCGTGCGCCTTCACGGCTTTCTTTCCTCTGCTTGGTGGTATAGTTTCCGGGTAGGAGCACATGATCATTTTTTTTTTTACATAAAATAAGTCAGTGGTTGACTGCTAACCCACCTGATGGTAAGTGGCGATGTAGTCTATGATGTTGTGCGCACTAAGTTATAAAGAGCCTATTCACTCTCCTTTTGAAGACTCCCACATTATACTCAGAGGGGGTAGGTACTTGGCCGGTTTTTACTTTCAAAGCTCTATATTTGATGGAATCAAAAACTACACTGCGACAAGCAAGTGTGTCTAAATGTGGTCCGTGGTTTGTTCTTAGCAGCGCGGAACTGGCTAGACACAAGTCGCAAGTCCGCCGGAATTTATCGCACAGTGCACAAACGAAACCTCAGAAACCACATTATATGCGTACCGCTCCAAAAATCGTAACAATTATTGTATTACGAGAAACTTCAAGAGTTTGTAATACTATTCTAAATTTGTGCAATCTATAATAAGTCTTGGTTTTATTACTAAATCTAAACGTATGCAGTTAGTATTTGCTAAATCAAATCCGAATCTTAAAGAAAGGTGCTATCCATTGATTTGCCTTTAAACAGATTTTTTTCCGACTCAAGAATATTTTAGTAAGCAATTAACACGACGATGAATATTTGTGGTTCGTGTCATGCCACAAGTTAACACTGCTATTCAAGGCTCGCAAAGATTATAACTGGTCTGACATAGGTATGGTTGGTGGTTTGTTCTTAGCAGTGCGGAACTAACCAGACACAAGGCGCAAGTCCGCTGGAATTTGTCGCGCCGAGCAGAACATACGACCGCAAACACCGCATTATATACGCACTGGTTATAATACTAGGGGTGAAGATTATTAACATTTTTCTCTGTAACGTGTTTCTTGCACTGCTCATCCCACATGCGCGGTGAAATGCGCGTTTTTTAACGCTTTTATTTTAAGCTTGGCGATATAAATGAAATTCTCAAAAAAAAGTATTTCCAGTTAATTAGTGTGTCTACTAACGCGTTAATTAGTCTGCTAAACTATTAGTCATTTGTGTATTGTTGTCGTTAGCGCGCTTATTATCGCGTTTGGACGTCGATGCGGCAGCGTTAAAACTATTTATTGGTAGTAACCATGATTGCAAAGCACGTAGCTCGTATTTGAATTCATTCATCCATAATTGTCCCAGGTTCAGGTCTCCTCTTACAATGTTGGGGTATATAGTCCACTACGCTTTGTGCTTTATACACTTGAGAACATTTTGGTGCACTCGCACGTGGGCAAGTTTCCTGATGAAATTTTCCTTCACTCAAGAAAACGATAATTCAATTATAAAACACATATAATGTTTTTAATGTTACAGCGTGCAGGATTTAAATTCATTACTCCCTATTCAAGAGACCAAACGTTCAAACCTATGCTATCATATTATGTTAGCTAGGCCATGATATGATAAGGGTTTTAATTACCGACCGGGAAAGACAGGCGACAGATAAATAATAGATCTCAGGTAGAAGGTGTTTGTCAAAGTTATCTGGTCATTGACAACACAGTGAGTCTGTGTTAGTTGTCAGGGTGTAATTATGTTTTTGGAGGATATTTTAACGAAGTTTACTTAATAATCTAATCTAAATTAACTTAGGTAATTGAAATAGCAATATAATAATTTTATTGTTAATCTGTCGTCATTGTGGTTAATAAAAAAAAGTACAAAATGAACAGTACAAAACACTATCAAATGGAATGTATATTTTCTGTTTAATGTGTAAAGGTTTTCTCTCCGTATAACTATTGTGGTTTGTCTTTTGATAAATTTAAAACAAAAGCTTCTTTGTGGTAGATTCGTTGTGTAAAACAGACTAACACAACTGAATCCGTTCTCCACAGATCAGCTAAACTCCTCCCGCTAAACCACACAAGTCACTCTATGAGCTAACGGTTAAAATTGTATATTTAATTTATGGAATTATTCTCTTCGACCATTTTCTGCATATAATTTGTCGTGAAGGTTATATTTACGGAGTCTGAAATGGCTGAAGTTTTGTTGCACAAATTATACGACCAAATTGTGCTATAAAACCGTATTTTGAAGTAGTTAACGAACGCCCAAACTTATAATTAAGATATGCAAGATTTCAACGTAACTACGATAGTGCGATTATTAATATTTATGTTGTGTCGTCTTTTGGCGAATAATAGAAACAAGAATATATGTATTCTAATATTATAAATACGGAAGTGTGTTTGTTTGTCCTTCCTTCACGGTACAATGGAGTTAGGAGGATGAAGAGTACCATAGGATAGTTTTGACCGTGAAAACACATCAAATTATTGTGGAAAAATCATTACGATGTATATTGCAGCCAAAGGAAAGATTAAAAACAATGTGTTGCCTAGCAACGCATAATAGAAAGGAATCGATAACCTTTTCACTGCTGTCCTTTTTATTTACATATCGGGTATATCAATCAAATATCAATCACGTAACCTATTCTCACATAAATAAAAAAAAATAAACGCTAACACACTCACACCGTCGCAGTAGGATTCCCTGTGTCGCGGGCGGCATGGACAACACAAATAACACATCACTTACACCCATGACCCGAGAACAAATATTTATCTGTCATATAAATATCTGTTCCGGCTGGGAATCGAACCCAGGACCCCTCGCTTCGCAGGCAGGTTCACTACCAACTAGGCTACGGAGCCGTCAAATCAAATTTAGGGTTTAGTAAATGCGTACTTTTAATTTTGGGTTACATTGAAGCTTATGATTGACGACTACAATAATATTTTTTTATTAAGTAATTAATTTTAGTCACTCCAAAAAATATGATTATGTAACTTGTGTAAAGTATTAGGTGTTTAATATAGTGGAGTATATCAATAACACGAGATTCTGGAAATAACAGGGCTAAACTTGTTTTCGGGTATGTTTTGAATCAATCTCTAAGTAAGTTATTGTATTCCCTTAAATATAACCTCGCCCTGAAAAAATACGTTTCCGAAACTATAGATAAAGCAAAAAAATGTCTATATATGTACATGTATATGTTTGTACATAGTATATGTTATTAAAAACCGTTCCAATAATCTTTCTCTTCATAATTTCGCAGTAACTTACTTGGCAAGTTACTGAGAAATACGTCATGATCGTTTTTATTATTGTATCTACTAACTTAGCAAAGTTTACAATTATACCCAATACTGAGAACAGTTAATGATTTAGAATTTGAAAATTAGAATTAGAATCAGAATTTGTAAATTAGAATTAGAATTTAAACACGCGATTAAAGGTTTTGAATTTGACAATGGAATGAATCTTGAAACAGGTACGTTAAATTCGAGGTTGATTCTTTGTAGTAGGTACAAAACACACTAGAGACCCGCGGTGTAGATCCGCTAAATTTGTACTACAAAACCGCAGTTGCCACTTTATAAGGTACCAGTTGTGTAATCTACTTAATTCTTTCCTTGTTAAGTTTGAGCTTGCATTGTTTAACTACTGAGAATCCGAGAGCGTTAAACCACTAAGTGAACTTGTAGGAATATTTCAGAGAACGTTATTTCAATAACAATGTTTTTACAAATTAGTTTAGTTTTGTAGTAGTTCCTCGGATTCTTGACTAAGACAATCTCTGCTGTCTTTGTCAGATTCTTAGTGGCAGAGTACTTCTTTCTTTGATTCTGATCACTCATCGATGATATTTGTAATGTTGTAGTTACACTACGCATTTGACTCATTTGTCAGCTAATATTTAAAAATATACCAGGCGTATGAATAATTATTATACAATTGGTTATTGTAGTATCAATAGTTGAAACTCATACATTAGATAAGTTCTTAATAAGATACGTAAAAGTAATGGTTTGTTCGTATTACTTGTATTATTATCGCAACTAAGACGTTACTTATTCAAATACAAATGTACGTGTACCAGCAAACAATGCCAGTATCTTTTCCATAATATACGACGATACATACGTAGCTACATACCCGTACATCTAAGTAGGACATCTAGTTCCGCTATAGTGTTTACAACTACATTTTCTTTCACGGAATTGTGTCCTAAAATCTCGGTGTATTTTCTCCTTTATTCCGTTACTAACAATTTTCAACGTGGAGACGAATCAAAGAAAGCTTTCCAATGAGTGCAATTCTTTGTTCCGTTTAAAACTATTGTTTGATATTTGAAAGAGGGGAAAAGGGCGCCCTATTGAACCATGAATCAATGGGGCGGATCTCGATTTAGAAGATCCATTTGAAGTTGAATAATTTTCTTTTGGAAATCTCTGTGAAGCGAAATGAACGCACCATACATATATTTGCATAGAACATGCGGAGTTGAGCGTTTAAGTAGAAAGTCCAGCTAAATGCCGGAATGTAGAAGTTCTTTTTGCTTTGTTACACAACAGTAACTATAGTATGAAAGGAAATGATTTTCCATTTCTCTTACTCCGAGGTCGCAGAAAGACGCATTTGTCGTGTGGTGCGATTATATAGTAACGTTTTTTTATAATAATCATTATATTACATGTGGGATTTACAATGCTAATACATTGTTGATTATTAGGATAACTATTATCCAAAAAGTAATACTTAAAGATAAAATTGTTTAATATTTTTTAGAAGTAATTTTTTTGTATAGTGCTAAGCCATAACTTTGTTTATAATTTAGCCCGTAATTACACTTATCTGTTCTTCCAGAAATTTTATTGACCTTTTAATAACTTTATAATTGATAGATGCAACCCTTTGAATCATCCAGGATTTGAAATTTTATATATCGCTTTAATTATGATGATAATGAATTTAAATAATAATTTACTACGCTCCGGATTGGCTTTAAAAGGGAATTCTTCGTAAAATGTAATGCAGATGAATAATTAAAAATAAAAATCATATAATTATAAAAATCGTTTAAGCCTTTTTAAATTGACATCAAGCATCGCTGTTACGCACTTCGTTTGTTAATATCATAATAAAATCGTCATTTTGCACTGACCCAATCTTGTTATTATCAAAAGAAATGAAGGCAACAACCTTTCCACATCGAACACACTTAAAATTTTGTTTCGAAAGGCTGAAAGAAATACCGCTGCGTCCAACCTGATTGCTGTCGCGACGCAGTCACGACGCCGAAGTACTCGTCACGTTCGAAATGTGCCCAGACCATTAATTTTATAGCGTTAATTTAATCCCCGCATCAAATGTCACGCAGACAGTCTTACGGCAGCCCAAATTCACAGTATGAAGATCTTACATTGTTATAATACCTACCATAGATATTTGTCACCCGAACGGAATCTGTATAACCGCACCCGTAGTTAGAAATACGTTCACTGCTACAACATTCTCCAATGGTCATTCCAGACAGGTGCCAACCGTCATATTGTTTCAAACATATTGCTGACTAGCAGTCTACTAACTTTGCTCAAACTTATCCCTACATTTTGGGGACGTTATTCGTGACATATGTAAAATATGCAGTATTTTTATATCTTGTGAACTGATTTGGCAGTGGCAATTTGTAATAGATGCGAATAAAAATGCGGTTTGCTACTCCACAGTGTATACACGAATTATTATACCATGCTCATAATTTAGGAATTTATTATTAATGTTATTTGTAAGGTCTATTTTTAACTTAACAGTAATTTTAACGGTAGCGGTATGAAATATATTTAACACTACAGAATGCAAAAGATAATATATAATCACACACACACAAAGAAACAAGAGCACGCACACTCATTTCTTTTTTATAGTGTGAATGAATATTATTATATTTCAATTTAACTTAAATTTCGTTTTACTTAATACATTAATATGATGGTAATTAGTTGGACTCTGGCGTCATTAGTTCAGTGTTCTACTAGACCTACACCTAAGATATTGTGACTGCTTTTAGACTTCGATGTAGTCAGAATCCGTGAAGGATATTTGCACATTTGATGGGAAACTCACGTTCTCCGAACTCCTTAGTGTGTGACGTTCGAGAGGCCGGGTACCATTTTGTTTGAGTTGTCCGGGTCGAGGTTGAAAGGATCAAGTAGAAACAAAATATTGACATACACTGGGCAATTATTAGTATTTTTGCTTGTGTCTAATCACTGCTTGTAACGTTATATGCATCATGTTTGTCTTCAAAGATATGTAAGAAAAACTATAGATTTTCTTGGGGAGTGAAGAGGGGGGAGAGGGGTTTAAACATAATTGTTTCCGTAGTACGTATTTTAAGTTTTTTTGCCTGTTTGTTGTTTTATCTAACT
>DWPA01002736.1:0-15258 GCA_018251375.1 Calpodes ethlius
AAAATCAGTCTGCACCTACATGGATTAATGTGAGGTTTTAACTGTAATGGATTAATATAAAAAAACATGAATCGTCTATTAAATAATAAATTTTTATTCCTTTTATTTTTATTAATTACTTCATAATTTGTAATAAATAATCATTAACTAAATCTAGTTTGAACACGAACTTAATATAATTATCTAATTATATTTCTTTTTATAATTTAATATAAATACATATAGTACCTATTAATAATTTATAAAGGAATACGTGTTATTCGATAACATTTAGTAATCCGACACTTCTAACCAGAGAACAGTTAATCAAAATTATTTTTATTCGCGAACACTAGCAACCCTGCTAACCAGCGATGCCACGGGGCAGCCAGCGCAAAAAATATTGATCGATTCGTGAAAAAACTCGCTCACTTTCCTTCAAAACGATTTGCACGCCCACTCGACAGTCACGAGATGACAGATTATAAAAACATAACTTGAACAAGTGATAGTATTTTTTTACTTCCAATGTCATTTTGTTAGTTGCCACTACATGCCTTAGTTAAAGTTTGTTTTTTTATTCCTGACAACTCGTTAATTTAACCGCCTACATAACATACTATTCTATACAAAATACTTCTCGGTAAGTGTCTATTATCGCGTTAATTAGCGCGCTAAACTATTGTCTATATTTGCATAGCGTTATTGTGCAAATTAAGGAGTTAAGACGCAAAAGAACCCGTAACATTCACACTTGTATTTCCCTTACAATGTGAAATCAAACCATGCAAGATGAATTAGAACTTCCTCTTATACTAAGTTGAAATTTTATACCATGATCTAGCATTGCAGCGTTGTTTCCAGATGAGGGAACAATACAGTTATAATATTTTAATTAATACGCTAATACTAAAGGCATGCTTTTTCAAACTACTAACACATTGAACGCAGCTACATGCTGTCTACTTCCAGATGACTTTGAAAATAAGAAAATGGTATTTATTTGTATTTTTTGTGTAAAGAATGAGCAATTATGTAACGTTGTTGCATTTCCGATGAAAATTACTTACAGTATTTTAATCAAACAAGGTTTGTCTTGGTATTATTATGAAAATAACCCATCACAAGGTTACAAGCAAGTTCTCACCTGACAACCCTTGAACATACGCTCCACCACGCTGTTCCAATGTAACTAGGAAGAAGAAGCGTCATTAAATCAAATGTATACTACTAATATCGGTGTTGAGTCATGGCAACACTTTCTGATGTCACAAAGTGTCCTGATTAAGTCATTTCGGTAATATATAATTTTCTTGCCATTGTCTTGTTAAAATTATACCTCGTTAGTGTGTGAAACGCTAATATTTTTGCGTTTCTCCAAAACTCATTTTATTTCGTTATTTTAAAACAGGCTTGGTGCTAACTGAACTGACGGGTACGGTATAAGGCTGTATTGCAAACGTTGTGAATTGTAATAAAACATGTACTTGATAAAATAGTTTTTTAATACGTTAGACTATTTTGCACAAGAGACATATTTTCCAAAATTAACTGATACCCTCCCGAAACGGAATTATTTTAAAACTCGTATCGTAGTCTAATTTTTTTTCTTGCTGGATTTTTCATTATAAGTATAGGTACTACCTTGTGTACGCTTATGAACTTTTTAGGTATTTTTAAAGTAATGATTAATATTTCCTATTTAACTATTATTCATTCTTATTTCAAATAAGTACTAATAATATAATAGTTAATAGTAGTCGAATTTAAGACCTCGTGTACACCCAAAATTATTCGTCGTTTATGTCGACCCCTGGGAGACCGATAACTACCCCAAGGGGTCGATATTGGCTGCTTCGGGAATCTCTGCACGAGAAAAAGAGAAAATTACGTATACAGTGTTATATTATGTTTACTGTGTAAGAAAATTCCCTTAACGTATACTTTTAATAGCTAAACATCGGTGATATTGTGCAGATTAATATTTTTAGTGTTCCTAGACAATTTATAGGAAGCTGTTTGAAAGTACACAGTCCATAGTCCAAGATAAAAATTCCAATATACAGGTAATTATAGAGGAGTAAAAAATTAAGGTCTCCGTTAACTATTGTAGAACGTTGTGTAGTTAGAACGTAGTGTAGAACGTGTAGTTATTAAATACGTACCTAATATAAAAAATGATAAAGAATTTCGATTTACGTACATAGTTAAGTATAAACATAGCTTAGGTATCTAGTTATAATCATTTAGATTAGTTTTATTTGAATCACAAAATTACTGATTAAATAAAAATACTTACGTAACTTGATCTCTATATTTGTAAAATATTCACACACAGTCATAATTAGCGTTTGAAATTAAAAAAATGCCGCCCCGAAATATTTCTAATCAATTGACAATAAAACTTTTTCACATCGGCACCCGCGAATAATAAAACGGCAGGACGTCTCCGTTCCAAATTCAAATCGAATTCGGACAATGGCACCCAGCGGTTCGCGCCTTTTTACACAGACCACACAAAGAACAGTATAAAGAAGGAAATGGAATAGTCAAAAATAGTTTTCAACTTGCTCGGCCACGGGCTTCCGAATTAACGAAATAATTAGTCATTATTTAGGAATGGTCCTTTCAATTCGATAATTTCATTAGTAACTGGTCAAGTGTGAAGCCTATGTTTCTTTTAACACAGATTATACTTCAATTAATATAGTGTAGATTGAATTATAGCCATAATTAAAACTTAATTTTTAAATATTTTTTTTATTAAATTTTAAGTTGAAAACTATTTCTGGCATTATTAAAAAAAATAATGACGGATTTCATTATAATGATTATGTCATTTATAAGTCAATAATAATTAAAAAATACATCCAGTAATAATTTCCTTAAAAATTGTATTACGAAATTTGTACAAAGAAACAATATTTAATTGAAAATGAAATAATTTGACGGCACCACTAGACCATACCCTATTTTCATTAGGGCATGTGTCTGAAGAATAGTGATTAATTTAGGTAATATTGAAACAATATTTATGTTGGCTGATATCGTAAGAACCTAAACCCGAGTCTGCATGCAGAGATGATATGAACCAGAGCACCTCAAAGGATTAATATCCAATCTGGTAACTATGTTAGTATCTGTTGCAAAGACCGTTGCTATATACGATCATCTGCAATAGATTACGATTCGAGTTATTTATCTATCCAGATCAGGTTTACGCGTTACCTGAAGGACACAAAATTGTTCTGCAAATTGTAGGCAAATTATTTGAAATTGGCACTGTGTTTCGTAGTCCAACGATAACATATGCTTCGGCCATCGAGAACAATACCTACATTTAAATTCTTGAGGATTGCTTCTGACGTGACTGCTGATGAGGATCTCCAGTTTTATTACAACGTAAACAAACCTGAGTGGGATTTCTGAGATCGTTAAATTTTATTGCAGAATACACAAACCAAACAAAAATGTCTGATGTAATTAAAGAGTATTTTGAAAGCACGTTTGAAACACCTGGGAACCAGCCGCAAGTCTACAATCCAGCTGATACTGTCTCGTCGGAGCGATCTGAAGATGCTCAGGTATTCAATTGTATCAACAGTTAAAACTAATACACCAATATTCAAAACAAGAAGCCTTCTTAAATAATAATAACCTTTATTTCAGGCAAAAGCCCATATAGAGAGAAAGAGAGAGAGATATATAGAGAGAGAGTGTTATTAAACATTTTTTTCTTAACCTATGTTAGTCCTAAACCGCTAAACCTAGCCTTACATAAACTACACTAATAGCTAAACTAAAACTAAAATTAGCCACCTAACGCACAGCGGTGTGCGCACAGTTCCAGACTCTTCAGAGAGGACCGTCCATCCTGCACGCATGCCGTACATATGCCGAGAACAGCGTTTGAGCTGCTCACGAGCCTGCTCAACGTGGATGCTGCACGTTTGCGAACGATCGCTTAGAAGTTATTTCACGGGCTTAAAGCTTAGTAAAATATCTATTGTTTTAGAACCAACTATCAGAGTCGTCGACGTACACGCTGGCCAGCGACCAGAGCCAGATGAGCAGAGACGTAGACCTGTGGCTCCGAGGGACTACTGAGAGCACTGCAGTCCAGTTAAGCCGGTAACGAACACTAGTTATAAGCAGCTATTATGGAGCACAAACATAAAGTAACTAAGAATTTTTATGGACGAAAATAGCTAGGTTCTGGGGGATATGAAAATTCCAGAGAGCTTACTGTTTCCTTCTACCCTTCTCCTTGATATGGGCGCACAATTTTTTCAGCCAACATATTTAAATAAGGATTGGTCAGAAGCCGACAAATAGGATAGTCCGAGTCATGAGTACTTAGTAGTCACCCGTGCATATTTATATCACCAAAGACATCAAAAAGTCGATACTGGTTTAAGTATTATCTAATTTGTGATACTGGTTGAGAGAGAACTGCTAAATCAATTGTCTTTTTAACTATTTTTTTTTTGTAGAGGGCGATATACACCTATACTTAACTACCAATAAAATTACGTTCTAGGGTCCCTCTCACACAAAGGTCGACTTCAGCCCATCTTTCATCAAGTTTTAACTCGAACGGCATGTGGTATATCCTGGCGCTGTTATTGCCGTTTTTCAGCATCAACAATTATCCTCAGTGGAGATGTAGTCCGAGGTAAGACATAAAAATCGAAAAAACTCACTTTCTTACGATAATTTGCAAGTAACGCCATCTATACTCAGCTGTCAAGAAATAAAAGCTTATACATATGTAGTGTGTTAAAATTCCAAGAGATGGCAATATAATCTCGATATGTAATACTATATATCGTGGATTATGCTGACCTCTAGTTTATTAAACTCAGTAAGTATCAAATTAGTATAAATAATACGTTATAATAAAGAAGGTAACAGCCGAAATAAGAATATTGGGCTTGTCTCCTTGTAAAAAACTAATGCCATCTATCATCGCAAACAAACATGACATACCTAACATATGATTAATTAAGTACATATAATTGTCACTAGATGTCACTATTACAAAAATTAAAATGTTTTACATATTTTTCTTTCAGCACAATTTTAAATGCAGCTGAATTAATTGTTACGCAAATTGGAAGAGCGTGTGACAGGATTCGTTGTAATATAAGACGGCTGGCTCAGAACCAGATGTCGAGGGATCTTCTGGCCACAGCGATGGACGCACTCCTGATCGTTTACGCAATAGGGTTCTTAATTTTATCCATGTATCAGGCTTCTATTATTGGTTAACGGATGCTCGATATTAATATAATTAAGTCCTTGTACTTGTTTTGGTTCCATTTCATAGATTTGGTTCAACATTATCTCATCAAAATAAATTATTGGATATTAAATATGTATTTTACTGGCTAGTAACTGCCTGCCGGATCATCGACCAAAAGAATAAAACGTCTTTAATAGATCAATTTAATAATCCACTAGGTACATAATAAGTTTATGACTAATTTAATAAAATAAAGTTTGAAATAATTAAGTTAATCGTACGAAACTTTATTTCCATACTCATTCAAGGTTTTAACCAACAAATTATGAATTAAAAGTGTACTTATTACCAAACGTATCGTTTTTTGTATAGGAATACAAGCGCAGTGGGACAGACAAATTTATTCCTATCTGTACCATTGCTTTAGAACCTCTAGGAAATCAAATAGAGGTTCTTAAGGATGTTCGCAGCCCCAACTTCTCGAAGAAGATGACCTATTTCTTTTTCTCATAAATCGTCTTCCAGGCAAGCTCTGTCCGAATGGAGCTCTAACGGCGTAAGGACTAACATCAAATGTCCATTCGAAAAAAGGGGTTAAAACCATTATGATAATAATTTTATATGTATTAATGATTATTAAATAGAATAGTTATGTATATTTTATAATATCAAGCGTCACAATCATCTATTCTATCTCACTGTCTATCAATCCGAATAAAAATCATGTTGTAAGACAAGAATAAGTAACTGCCAGTATCAAAATTGTGTAGTCTAGTTTTAAAACTGGTCAAATACAAAAAAATATCTTAAGTATAAAGATGCCATTAGTCCCGTTAGCAGAGGAAGATAAATTTATTGTCATAAAGTCCAGAACTGCTTAATTCTTATAAAATATAGCCACGTGAAATGGGTTTGTGAAGAGAAAACAATGTATCTAAACAGAAAACTATCAGTTTCTTAAAGATAGTTCAAATAAATTTGCCTCCTTTTGAAAACAAACGACACAATTACTCACAATTTCAATCGATCTACGTTTTACTAAATAAAAGTTTAGCCGAACCACCTAAAACCAGATAAATAACAAGAAAAACTAACAATAAAAAAAAAACTGTAGTTCACCGTGCCACTATTGAAGATATTGCCACAGTTGAAATTCATTTAAAGTTTTATCATTTTAATTAATAGTTAATCAATCTCATTGATGCGCAACGTTGCAATAATCCAAACAGTTAACTATATTAAATGAACAGACTGATAATGGTGCACTTGAGTTTATTTACGGTCATATTGAGAATAGAAATGTGTAGGGTGACCATGGTATTGTACTATTAATTTCCTGGGACAAGGATAGCAAACGATCTTGCAGTGCTACCGACCTCTGCCACCCATGGACATCTTTGACAAGCTTCGATTAAGACTTTAGGAGAGACTTAGTAAGTCCTTTTAGTATTAGGAGTTAATAAGAATGAAGAAGACTGAAGGTTAGGTCTATTAATGTAGATTAGTCCTATTAGTAAATATTAGTAATCGTTTGTTATCTGTTCCACTCGAAGTTGGTCACAGATGCGTTGATACCTCTGATAGATGATCGCCTCGTGTGTTCGTGTAACCGACAATCTAAGGTACCTTTCAGGCCGTAACACAATTGTTAAACAGACATTGGTGATTCGTTGATAGCTCGGACGAAATATACAAGGTCCTGTCATCTTAATCCAAGGGTAACCTACCAAGGTTACCTCATTAAATAACTGTTTTTTTGCGATTTATTTCAAATTCATAGGGTTACTACGTTGCTATTGTTAAATGAATGGTCATTTCAACAGTAAGCAGGTACTGAGTTATAGATATATATTCTAAAGACAGTAGATCGAAACTATTGTAAGAGAAAGAAAACATGATGTCCGCTAACCTATAATTGCATCCACTTAATTTACAAATCGTATTGCTTCGTATCTTAAAGTATTTTTTTGACGTCGATTTATTTATTTTTATTACTATTTTTCTGTTAATTTCATGGCACAGCACAGAAGCCTTAAATATATTAACATGATAATTGTGACGTCATTATCTTCGTTCGACGGGATGTATGACGTCATTATCTTCCTTCAGATACAACAAATGACCTGGAGTAGAGTTCCTAGAATTTTATAATAACTTTATTTATTTCAACAGCTGTACTTATTTTTTTAACTTATTTCTTAACATTAGTTGTACATGTACAAAGCATATATGTCAAGATAAGGATTCATCCGGTATTTCAGTTATTAGCTCCCCAACCCTCGTTGCAACATGAATTTCTTAACGTATTGTATAATAATATAAGGGTATTAACGAAAATGATTAAATAATTAAAAGAAACAAAATGTTACCTGGGAAAGAAGAACAGCAAGAAAAAGGTTGTCAATTTCTTTCAATCATTGGTTTCATGAAATATACATCAAAATGGATTTATTTCGCGATAAAAAGTCGGCTATGGCACACTATCTTCCCAAATATCTCCAAACCAAAAATCTTACCTTAAGGACGCTTCATCACCGTGAAAGAAGGACAAACAAACAAACATACAAATAACAAACTCACTTTCGAACATACATTGACATTTGTACAGAAAAATAGATTAATTATAGCCCTAAATTTGCGTGCAACAGATAAATCTCTACCTCCTTCACAACACAGACCTATCCCATAACGAAGTGTTCATGGTCACGACGCATGCACAATCCTATTATAAACAAGTGGAGAACAAGCAGACGCGGGAGCACCGCAAGTCCAAGGTAACCCACGTCCCGCGAGCCCAACAATGCATTCCTTGTATACATCTGTAAATCAAATAGCATTAACCATGCGCTGAACACAATACAACAGCTAATAATAGCAGCTAGGGGCCAGTTGGATGTAATGGTATGAAATTGCATGTAGTTTTTTTTATGGCGTTAAATGCAATGGTAGCCTAATGGTTTGAACGTTGGCTTCCCGAATTTTAGGGCATGAGTTCGAATCCTGCACACACTAATTTTCAAAAAGTTATGTGCGTATTTCAAGTTAATTATCACGTACATCGGTGAAGGAAAACATCGTGAGGAAAACCTAGTTCTCAATAATATTCTCATAAGGTGTGTAAAGTCTGCTAAAACGTTATTAACAAACACATATCTGCCAGGATTCGAACGTGACACCCTGATTATAGGGATCGTTTGTTCAAGCTCTTGTTCGCTTTACAACTATATTCACAGGAATATAAAGACGCTGTCACAGTTTTGGAGTAACTTTAGGACCAAAAGCATGAGATAAAATACATGATCATAACAGTACGTGGGTTCCAAACGATGTTAATGTACAAACCTTAATTTTTGTTAAACATTGAATTTATCGTGGAATATTATAATTTAATTATGTTGTTGTGATGTCGGTTATAGCTATATTTCAATTTATAAACCGGAAATATAGTAGTTTATCTACTTGATAGCTGGTCATCATTATCAACATGTTGATAGGTTTACAATGTTTTGATTTATGTTATCGTATCTTGTTGTATAAGACAAGTAATACCTTGGAGGGTGATGGATCCAGTTATGGACTTTCTTCGATATGAAGTGTAAAACTAAGGGATAAAATAGAGGGTGAATTATTTTGTGTTGAAGCAATTACTGCCAGTTGCAGAAATGAACTTTAAATATTTATCATTATCACAACCCATAACTGTCCCACTGCTGGGCTCCAGGGGTGACATGTGAGGGGTACAGTCCATAGCCCACCACGCCGGCCAAGTGCGGATTAGGAGATTTCTCATACCTTTTGAGAACATTATAGAGAATTCTCAGGTGTACATGTTTCCTCAGGATACTTTCCTTCGTCGAAGCAGCTTTTAACTTGTAATAAGCTCATAACTTTTTAAATTTGCGTGCAGGCTTCTAACGCACGCCCCTACGAACCACCGCTATCGTTGCTATTAAAGTAACGAAATATTAACGCTAATTTAAATATTAATACTTCATTAAATCGTTACACAGGTAAATACAATATTATACATTTTAGTCGTAATGAAGCGGCATCCAATACTGACTGCAATCCTATGCCGGCATATTATGGTTTATGCCGGCGATAGAAGACCACCCGCTTTGTTACAACGCATCACGCCAGGAATATATTATTAATTAACTTATTAGTATTAGACTAATTGTTACTGTGAAGCCTACCTGGCTAGCTACCACTTGCTAGGTTAGTAGTCAAATAACTCATCGTGATCCGGCCGGGGTTTGAGGGCCAATATCTCTATTTTCTTTCTCCTCTATTCTCGATTGTCAACAATACTTGGCTGATACTTTGATATTGCTGCCGATGGGCAAGGAATAGCACATCCCACCAGATGAATCGTCACCTGGTTTGTGGGTTACTGTTAAAGCCAAGTCAAGCCGGGATTTACGTAAATACATATCTTGTTCTAAAGGACCAATACCGTTGGCCCTTTTTTGTCGAGGGGAAACCTTCAAAAGCTACCCCATGCCGTGGAAACAACACAGTATTATGTGGGTTTTTAACCGTCCGATGGCCTGCCTCAGCGCTAAGTGGAGGACTCCGGGATCTACTAAAAAACAAAAGCAGAGTCCTCCGAGCGCGGTGCTAATTAGATGCCCCATCGCGAATTTTCTCTCTTCACGACGATACGAGGCCACACACATATCATCTTCCTCCTTGGGGTTGTTGGTGGACGGTTCGAGCTCCCACTCTAGCCGCCCGCAACCCGGAAAGTCCTCCTTAAGTTGTCTCTTACGACAGACAAAGGGTATTCTGGTCCCGAGAAAGACAAAATAATTCTGTAAGGGACAGCTAGGGATAATAAATACGCGTAACCCCCGATTAAGAATCGACTGTAATCTGACCCTGTGGTCCCAGGGCCAGCTCAGTGAGTCAGTGACGAACATTCTCCAAAGCAACATCACTAGGAATGCGTTCATCATACTTACTGTAAAGTGTGTACACAATTGCTAATAACATACATTCTAGTTTATTATTACTCATGTTTCGAACTATTCAAGATTGTCACCGTATATACCTATATATTGAAGTGTGACATGAAAATATTTCTATGAGTAATAAGGTTTGGTGGTAGTTATTTCCTGTGTTGACTACCACATCTACCACTCTTTTTGATTGGGCTGAATTTCTTTAACGTGGTTTGGTTGTCAATGTCAGAGCTAGTAATAAGCACGTCCTTGACTTTTTTCACATATTCTTTTTCTTTACATATTATTTTACATGACAAAACAATTTTACAATAATATGTTTGTAATGTAATTCGTGGTAGAACCCATTTAACGTTCCCACGGGGTGGTACCACCCTCTCATCTATTTCTGCCGTGTAACAATTATTTTATTAACACCTAATAGGAACTAAAAGGACCTGCTATATATTTGTTTGTTGCCTACGTCAATGGGTGGTAGGAGATGGTGGCACTGCAAGTTTATTTACTGTCGTTTTCATACAAAATATCTCCAAAATCTCTTAAGAAATGGTTGTTATGGACACTAGTCGAAAAAGAGACATTTATCTATTTAATAAATGGCATAAGCCGGGAATCAAATCTGGGTCCCTATAATTCTGCAAACATTGAAAATACCAAGACAGCTACAACGTCATCTTTACCAAATGTTTCTCTCTTACAATGTACAGATTGTTGTAATTTCCATTTCATATTTACAAAGATTGTACGCCTACGTTTTAGTATTTCTAATCTGTGTCTACGTAACGAAATGAGGAATCTGTACCCCAGACAGGTATGAGCGATAATTGTACTAGCTGTTGCCCGCGGCTTTGTACACGTGTGAGAAAAGAACAGCAATAAAAAAGTTGTCCATTCCTTTCTATCACTTGTTGCTAAGCAACGCTTTGGTGTTTAACACTTGCTTGAATTTGGCTGAAATATAGTACTTAATGGATCTTTCCACAGAAATGAGATGATCTTTCGCATTAAAAAGTTGTCTTTCCAACTATCTCCAACCCAAAAATCATTTAACTTTGTTTAGAACGATCGTTTCTGCATCCATACTCATATTATAAATGCGAAAATGTGTTTCTTTCTTTGATTATTATTTGTTTCTTTGTCTTTCTTTCAAAGCGTCGTTATGGTGTGATTTTTGGTGTGGAGATAGTTGGGAGAATACAGAGTGCCACAAGATACTTTTAACAGGGAAATACCTTCCCGTTTCAATGTTGCCTGGCAACCAATGAAAGAAACTATACCACATGATTTTTATTGCTCTTACTTTTCCTGCGCAGGCGGAACCACAAGTAACATCTACCTATCATATTAGTTTGGTTGGTCACACTGCAACCAGATGGACTGATGACCTGAAGAAGGCTCAGGACCGGTCTGAGTGGCGCAAATTAGAGGAGGCCTATGTCCAGCAGTGGACCTTAAAAGGTTATTTATATAGAGAGATCATATCAGTTTAAAATATGTACTAAGTTATACCTAAAAAAGTATTTTGACACAATACACGATTGGACGTCATCGTTGATCAACTGTCAGTGAAACAATTGATCGAGTCGTGTCCGTGACTTTGCGGTGCTTTTCCCGCCAAATAATTTGCACATGATGCGATACATGCCGACACGTTCAGAAATAAATAACAAACACACAGACACTACGTAAGAGAACGCAGTAGTTGTTATCAGTAGCCAATACATTAGTCACTGGGGAATATGATTCATCACTAGATTATAACCCGAAACTGTCCCAAATCTGGGCTCTGATCTCCCGTAACAATGGAGGTTTAAACCATTTCCCTATCACGGTGAACTCGGAGGTTTTTGCTGTAATGAACCGACTTAGAATATTCCAATCTCATGATAAACCATTGTAGTAAGAAATAACATAAGCCAGTCCGCCATGATTAGATTTAGGGTTTCATATAAGTATTATATTATAACTAGAGGTTGCCCGTGGCTCCATCCTGGTGTGTGAAAGGAACGGCAATAAAAAGCTTGTCAATTTCTTTCTATCAATGGTTGCCGGGCAACGATTTGTTGTCAGACACTTGCTTTAATTTAGCTGAAATATACATCGTATATGTTGTTTCGCGGCAAAAAGTAGCTTAGTACTCGTCGTCTTCCCAACTACCTCCAAACCAAAAATTGTACCATAGCGGCGCTCCGTTGCGCCGCGACAGGACAAACAAACACACTTTCGCATTTATAATATTGGTATAGATTATTATCAATTATATTATTAAGTCATTAATTATTAGTATTATTATTATTTCTTCGTGAATCCTGCCCGGCTCGCTACCACTCTCTTGCTTGAGCCAGATGCTAAACATTTGTTCTATGTCAGACTTTAGGCTTGGGAGTTAGTACTCTCTTTCTTTTATTCCTATCCTCTTGCCGACAATGCATCAATATCATTGGGTGTTAAAGAAAAAAAGTTATTTTTTGTGTCTATTGACACATGCGACAGTAACAACGAAATGTCGCGCAATTGAATTTGACGAAATTTAACGCGGAGTTGTCGCATCCCAGAAACACGAACACGACGGGACAATGATAGTGATTTTTGCTAAACATTGGATTATTGCTGTGTTGTTACGGCAACATCGCACATTTGGAATGTAAAATGTCGCTAAATTGAATTTATCTTTGAACTTCGTACTATGCACTGAGCAATTTCTTTTGTACGATAATTTATCACATGCTGTTGCAGATGTGAACAAAAACTTACACTCTAATAGACAAATCCAATATAGACACTATTAAAATAAAAAAGTTAACACTATGTGCGTATGTTTAAACGTTATGAGATAACCTTAATAATACTTCACGTGTCTTCTTACGATTTTAATAGTTGACGTAACATCAAATTTTAAGATGAATTTTGCATATTTTATACATAATTTTAAATACATTAAATAGATTTAAATACCTAACCCGTGATACAAAATATTGATTACTTCGAAGGTTTATTAACCGTTCTTTTATATTAAAATTCGATATATCAATACTTTAGCGAAATTGTCTGTCTGTACAAAACACGGTGCACCGCTAGTATGAAACGGATTCTGTCAATGGATCCGATATAGTTATATGTTATTTCGGTACGGCTGAGATCACGGCCGCTCGAACGCATCAAACTCGACGATGTTGCAGCGACTCTACGAAATTAGGGCATTTTGTTACCAGACTGTTGATAAATGAGAACGCATATTGTACAAGATAGGGGTGTTTACTTTGGAGCTGATCTAGAACACTGAAGTAATATTTTGACTTGATTGCCGACTGGAAGGTCCTCAGATCGATTCTCAGTGAGATGTGTGACGTTAGACATATGTGTTGGGTCAGACAGTGATTTAATTATGTGACAGAAAAATGATAAAATGTCATTTGGTCATTGAAAAATAATGTGTGTGTATTGATATACTCATATACAAAGACTTACCTACGTTACAGTATAATATACTTGTTTTTTCATATCAAATAAAATTTGTTTATTTTTTTATTATTATGACTTTGTATTTAAGGTTTGACGTAACATGTATATTTCACTTTGCTGTTGCTGTGGTTATGCTCTTGCAGCAAAATTTTATATTGTTTTCTTATAGTCTCATCTCCTCAAATGCATGTAAAATATTCTATTCCATACCCATGCACATCTTATTCCTAGCAATTATATGAATCGCGTCATTTAAAAATTTTGTATATACTTATTCAAAAACCAAAATTATTCTAATATCAAATATTAGAAACTTTATAAAAAAATATGGATGAAACTATAAACTGTATCTATTTCTTTTATGTCTACGCAATTCTTCCATCCATCTATCTGCCATTCAATCAACCACTTGCATCACAAAAATTGCACTGATAATTGGTTAATTCGCGATAATACAGATCTACGAGTAGCCCCTGCAACGTACTCAGGTAGCGGATGGTACGCGCTCGCTCGCTAGTCCGCTAGTATGAAAGTGCGACGACGGTGGTGGTGTGTGGTGGTCGCTGGTGGTCGCGCAGTGCAGTCCCGTGCAGTGCGGCTGCAGTATGGCTGCGCGTGCAGTGTTCGAGATCGTTGCGCTCGTGTTGGCAGCTCTCGTGGTCGACGCGCGGTACTATAAGGTTGGTTTCAAGTTTTCATTTATTATTATACTATGGAAAATACGGTTCTTTCAATGTATGGAAGCTTGTTAATTTTGTTAAGAATATAATAAGATTTTGATGTTTATTAATGTTAAATTGTTAATTAATAAATTGTAAAGGCTCTTGTTTATGAAATTTATTTAAATAAAGCAATGTGAATAAATACAAAGTAGGTTAACAAATAATGAAATATTGGAAACAAAAACTTTTTACATATCGGCCCGTTTTTTTATTTTAGAAAAACAGTTGTTTTTGGAAAATAACACTCTTTAATTTGTTTGCAACTAAAAGTAATATTTAAAATTTACCGGTAGTTTATAAAATCATATGGTTCTGGTGCACGATTCACAAGGACACCATAGTTATATTATAATACAGAGTAATATATAATACAGAGTAAGTGAAAAAGGTCAATTCACTTTTCCTCTATTTTTATTTTTATTTCAAAGCTATTAATTGAACTTTAGTGTTATTCATAAAAAATAGGTTATTATTTTAAATATCAATAGGTACATTACAAAAAAAGGTTTACGATCTCTGATATACATATACAAATCAATAAGACTCGAAAAAATATTCATACATTTCCAAAAATATTCAGTTAATTCATATATGATCAATTATGATCTAATTTCGAGACCGAACAGTCGTATATCCAAATATGAATATGTGAACAAATGTATTAAATTAAATTTAATAACAATAACTTGTGACATGTCTCTCATAACATTTTACATTACATTTAAAAATTAATGGTTCCTGATTTTATAAAGAATCTATAATATATTACGTGTAGCAAAAACTTTGTAGGTAAAACTTTTACGATAATTACGCAAACAGATGAGTACTTAATTTGGCTCAGATATGTTTAAATGGAAGAGATGTGCAAAAATATAATATTTTGGTA
>DWPA01002737.1:0-15257 GCA_018251375.1 Calpodes ethlius
GTAGATTGGTCTGGTTTATTTTGACACATAAGAATTTGATTTATTAATTATTATGTCTTTATTAATTTAAATAGTCTGTGAAATTCACTCTGGTCAATTTATTTTAGGTTAAGACAAATAATATTGTCCGCCGTATGGCTGGACATAGTAAATAATAAACTAACTCTGTCACCGGTATATTACATGTCCACAATAAATACGCTTTGACTTTGACTTTGAGAAGTCCGTGGGTGGTGGTGACCATTTTCCATACACATAGTTATTTGTTTGTGTTCACGTAGAAGTAACGATTACGCACAATTCTCGCGCTGCGTCAGACTTTAAGCAAGATCAAGACATTTGACTCACCTAAATAGGAATGAACTTTAACCTGCTTCCAATGACACTGAATTGTAATATGGTTGATAAAATGCTACTGATTGTCTACCGGTCTGTATACATTGCTATCGCTATATTAAACATCAATAATTAATTAAACATTGTAAAACCTAAATGTAATCTTATAGTACCTCCTCTTTTTTTTCGATAAAATAATATTTGGTAATGATTAATCAAACTAATAGATATATTGTCAACCCTAAGTGTCGGGCACAATTAAAGCACATTATGATTATTAATTCTACGGGTGGGGACGAAGACGACCTTAGTAGGTATTCGTTTAAATGTGTAGCGGTAGTACAATTAGGTATGTAACTATCGAGCCATCTTGGTTGTAGTTAATCAATCCGTGTGGCGTACTCAACGACGGCTTACAAAGGACGTCAGTATTTGCTCACGCGGTGGCTTGTTCGCAAATAAGGGGCGGGTACGTCGACCAGTGCGGGCCGGGAGCGATTAACTCCCGCTGCACGTGTCTCCTCATCTTACTACTGTTTCTGACTGATCCCCGTTTTCACAAACAATACTGTGAGGTCTTGACAGTGATCGCGAACGCATAGAAACCAATTCTTACACAATACTTGAGTAAAAATTATAATAGTATCTGCCGAGTTATTTTATGAAACACATAGAATCGAATTTTCCGGTTCATGGTTCATGACGAAATAGAAAGAAAACTTCGATTGTTTGTATGATTTATATGATTAATTATTGTAAGAAGCCCTATGCGTGGTTATAGCAAAGTAGTGCTTGAGTGTTGTTTACTAAAAGAAATGTACACTGAACGTACTGAGAAATAGCTTTCTTCGCATTTCAATGCTGCTATACTTAGGCAAATATTTATTGTTTGTGATTCCCTACCATCAGATCATTCGTTTGACTAATGATTTAAAAAAGAGAGTGGTAGCTCGCCCCGTAGGCTTCACGAGGTTAGTATTCTAAACGCCGCTTCGATACTGCCCAACAGTTACAACAGTTAGATTAATTAATGTTCAGAGCCGATGTTACATTGATGACTCTCAAATCCTCTACTGTAACTCACGTCCATAGACGTCGCCAATCTATTTCTTTCTATCTGATACGTCATGCTTGCTATCAGCGCTTAACGCTATGAAAAATGATCCATATAGTTGTGGGCACAGTGGATCACAGTCCCTCCCTCTCGGAGCGCATTAGAGTTGTGTTTGTGTTGGGCGCGGCCGCGGGCCCTAGCCGCTGTAGCGGACTGTGAAACGGCGATTAATTTATTCGACCCTTATTTGGTTACGTAAGCTGTTTAAAGATGGCCTTCGGTCTTTAATTCCGCTATGATCCGTTTGTTTGCGAGTGCCGTGGACGGAAACTGGTGTGTTTGTTTTAGGGTTAACTACATTATCGACATCACTTTTGTTTATTAAATAATACGACTTCAGGAATTCAACCAATACTAATTACTGTTTATTGAAAATCTATGAACTAGGACTAATAAATCTAGATCTAGGACTAATATTATAAATGCGAAAGTGTTCTTTCACAGCGCAACGGAGGAATGCTATGGTATGATTTTTGGTTTGGAAATAGTTGGGGGACGAAAATACTATAAGACACTTTTTACCGTGAAAGATCTCATTTTTGTGGAAAGATTAATTTCGATGTACGTTTTAATTAAAAATAAAGAAAGTGTTTAACAACAAAGCGTTGCCTGGAAACCGTTGATAGAGAGAAATTGACAATTTGACCAATATTGACCTTTTAATTGCTGTTCTAGTGTTAATGTCAACGATTTAAGATTTCTCGTGTCAGTACTATTATGAGCGGTATCATGAATGGTTGGGATATAACTAAATTAAAGAGGTCATACATGAAATTTCGTGATAAAAATAAGTGTACATTGGCCATTTTTTATTCTAGTTATCCTACATCTACGTGGGTTATCATAGTAATAACTAGTCTAGTTAGTGGTTTGTGTCATACCCTGTGTCATTGCATTCTGTAATTCGTGATGGATCGAGTTATTAGACATAATAATTTTATTCGGTGAAAGTATTCGGATATAATAACGTATGATGAAGTGACGGATCTACTGACAGACCCCTATTCCATGGGACGTGCAGGGAACACTAATATTGTTGTGTGTTCATTTGTTTTTACGTGGAATAAACTCGCACAGTGGCAGTCATTGCTCAGTGACCCACTTACACCGTAATACCTTTCGAGAGGGCTGCATGTGAAAATTTAATCAATTCCTGACGTTTTTAAATTAATTAAGGAGGAAAACGTGAGCGAAGCTCTGTTTAATAACATTAATTATCATTTTGTGCTGAGCCATGTGTCCCCCGAGGAAACATTTTTTAAATGGATTGCTATTTTTTGTCCTACTTCTGTTGTACGTAACAATTCTTCGAATGACAATGACGATAATTTATAGGCATTAGTCGTTCGCGTGGTAGATTGAGCGATCGCTCGAAAAAGAGAAAAATAATTTGCATTATTCAAAGATATTGGTGATAATTTGAGCCAATGTCGAACCTGGGGTAGCTAAGGATTGGGAACAAGTGATACAATTACATTTTAATAATGACCTGGTGAGAAAATTACGAAACAGAAATGACAATAAAATTGAAGATAACAAAAACAGTAGTAAATCACATAAGTACAGTAATACAATCACTTTTAAAGTAACAATACGTCTACCAGTCTACCTACGATAAAAAGGGTATTACAATCAATCACATGGACAATATCACTAGATCATTCCAAAGGGTCTCCATTCACTTATAAAAACTATATCTCGTTTGCATAGGTACCCACAAGTAAGTACAGCCACCATGACAGTTATGGGGCCCAATACACTAGGATTTGGCAAATTGGTACCACGACACAATATGTCGCGTAACTCATGTATGTTACCAGTGTTATAACATTTGGCCCCTCGCCAAAGATGGTGTCCTGGTACATGTAATTTATAGTAATAACATCTGTTACGTAATTTATCAGTACGCTTTGTTTCTACTGTCGATAAAACCATAAAAGTAATAGCTGAGGCTATATTACTTTACCACCGAAGTTCATAACATTTGCCAGTAATATTTTCAGTTTTCATGCAGTAATATGTAAGTCAATGTTAAATACACATCCCATCACATCATTCAGTTCACATTTCATACAATTTTACTCTTATTCTAAATCTAAAATAATTAAAGATCTGACTTTTAAATTGAGTGTGATTTATTTATTATTTGCGCATAAAAGATCTGAACATAATATTATTAATATAAGTATCTGTGATGCAACAAAAACTTAGTCAAACAAACATATCTACTCAGAAATTATTGTTGATAATAATATTATATTCATAATAACAATACAAAAAAGGTACTACTAATACGCTAGCATGCGTATGTCATATTTTTAGAATTTATGTTACTAAAAAAGGAAATTACGTACACTGTTCCTCGAAACATCAAGATATTTACACCCTACGTTGTCGGCAACAGGTCGGTGTGACGGACAGTCATTAGCGGTGGTAGGTGGCTTAACTAGCTTACTATTAACAAACCTTAACAAACGATATAAAACAACGTAAAACGTGCTCGTGTTCACCGTGACTACAAGCAAAACTAGTAGAAAGTCTGTGCAGGTAATAGCGCTCGTAAACAATAAGTACCTAATTTCAACAATAAATAAATAATAACTTGTTAACTAGGTTGTTCTAGGAAAGATTTTACGTATATTCATCAAAACAATTCATATACGATTATATCAAATAAACAGTTGACATTCTTGTAAAATATTTTTTAATTTCTAAAACAAATATGGTTTCCCGCCAAACAGCCAAGCGAAGGGCGCCATTTGCCGCGTTCTCAAAATGGCGTCGTAACAGTATCTCCTTGTTGCGTTCAGGAATTAGCTTTGAAGCACTTTTGTTTTATTATTATAGCATAATGAGGGCGTGTGCTGTTTTTCATACTTAGCTTGTTTGTTCAGTAAGGTTGGGCTGAAATTAATTTAAAATGTTTAAACAGGTTCCTAACACATTACCGTATTTTTAAACTTTACAAGCTAAAAATTATTTGCTTTGGGTGAGGTCGCGTTTATTACGTAGGTACCTATTCTAAGCTATACGTGATTACTAAATATGAACGGAGATAATTATTAAGAATTATTCAAAATATGTTTTGACTGTATCAGCTGCAAGTAGGTAACGACACATTTCTGGCCCAAAGTATAAACCTTCTGTTGTAGTCTAGTTCTCTCGCAATAATAGAGTAAAATAGTAATTAAAATAAATAGGGACTAATATTTACAACTGAATCCATATTTCTTCAGCTATATTGGGACTATATTGGGTCTAGAATTTTGACACTAATCTCATGACAGTAGTAGTCTAGGATTTCTCAACTAGACATTGTAGCCCCTGATATTTAATTGAGCTACGCTGAGGGATTTTCTTGTCAATATTATTAATCATTAATTAATCTTGTCAATATTATATTATTACTGGTATTAATATCTTTCTGTAAATTCTATCTAGCTATTTTGCTTGAGTCATCCGCCAAATTGGTCGAGTACAGAATCATTGATAACGTCTTCAGTATTGCTGATGTTATGGGCGGCTGTAGCCACTCACCACCAAGTACTGAGCTTTTATGTCGGTCTGCTACAAATAAAAACCATAAACATTGCCTCGTTCGTTGGAAATCAGGTTTTGTTACGATCAGCCAACGTGCGTTACACCGCAAAAGTACCCCGTGCACACTTCATGAAGTAAACTTTAATATTATTTAGTGGTGTATAATATTTCTTAAACAAAATATAAACCGTAAATTATACTGTTCTTCTCAGTGTTCAGTTCAGAAATAGGTAAACCGCGCCGTAACAACGTGACTACCTTCGCGGAATCCGAACACACGGGTTCGGAGTACGACGAACTAGGCATTGCTTTTTCTGTACAAAACTGTAATTAACGTCAATACGTGGATGATATTACAAAACTATTTATTGAGAAAACTAATTACGTATAGATCATATAACAATTTTTTCCAGAATTTTCATCTCATCTATCATTTTATCATTAATCTTAGGACAGGCTCATTCGATTTCAATGCGGTATAAACTGATAATAAATAAAGTTTCAGTAAGTTACTAACGGTTTACGATTTATTAAATATTATATGCCCCCGTCTTCGCACATGTGTGAGAAAAGAATAGCAATAAAAAGGTTGTCAATAATGTCAATTCCTTTCTATCAGTGGTTCCTAGGCAACGCTTTGTTGTTAGACACTTTCTTCAATTTGGATAAAGTAAAGACCATAATGATCTTCTCTAGAACCTATTTACTTTCTCCAGAAGAACCTATTTACCTTATACTATTCGATAAATGAACGCGCATTACGACTTGCATTTCTCGAGAGCCGTATGTCTAGTAAGCATTTAGCGCTAAATCTGGAGATGGTACTGGATGCAAGTTATTCAAGCTTCTTGATAGATTATCCCGTAAAGGTACTCGTCACTCGCTTCAATAATTATTGTTGCACACGTTGTTGAGAGCAGAGATATTATGTTTTCAGTTAATGTTTACCTCTGCCTTTAAGTTATCTAATATCTTTAAACGAGCAATTCTTGTATATATGTATAGGGTTCATGCTTAAACATAGTATTTACATTGCCACAGGGAATTGTTGTGCGGGTGAAATTTTTACAGCTACGTCTTAATTTACCGACGTCTTATCTGTTACTATCTTACGGAATGCAAATCGATAATTTTAATGTGTTCTCTAAGCACGCAAGCTTCTTTCCGTCATAAATCCTAAATCTCAACCATAGTGGTGATTGGCACAAGCTGTCCAGATTTAAGATTTAGGTATGTCTTTGGTCCGTAAAGGAGTTAATATAGTTAAATAATAACTTTGTAATATCCTGATATAGAACATGCAACGATATAAGCACTGTTAACATGATTGCGTAAACAAATTTAGCAATACAGAATCAACTCAATGATGCCGTTCAATTAGTTATCGCCCACAAATTAATTATTGAACGAATTGTGGATTTTAATTGTATAATTATTGTGTTCTGATGTAATATATTTTAATTGTTTTAAAGCAAATTACACCGATCTATTATTAGTACTTACTGGTGTAGTTATTATTAAAATAATGGCATATATGATGTATTTCTGATTCAATGTGAATATTGTGACTTTCATTGGAATGCACTTTATTAATTTATATATAAATAAACAGTTGTTGTTGTGTCATGTTGTTGAATAAATAATCAATCATAAAATTTTCAATCTCAATGTATTTTAATGTACCAAAGTAGCTGCCAAATACAAAAAAATATGGTGCGTGAAGAACTTCTTGATATTACTGAACCATCTACTTGTCTAAATTATTTTTAACGTTAGCAATTACGTTTTATTTTTATCTGAGTGCTTATTTTAAATTAAGAATTCTGTAATTTTTTAACATCACATAACGTCCTTTCAAATAATTTTTCTTTAATTTGGCCGGTAATTCAGTCATAACGAATTACTTGGACATCGTTGATGGATATTGCTGTAGTCCATTTATTAAAAAAATAGATATATATATTATTTTAATGACCTTGCGGAGTAATCAGCGGTGAGCTTTATCTGAGATATTCTTTGATACTGATCGATGTGTAAATTTTCATATCGTTCATTGTAACGTATATTGATATGTACATACAATATTAATGTATGTACCTACATATGTATGGAATTTAGAAATTCACCTTCACTCGGTTCAAATGTATTTAGCCCTATGGGGTGCAGACGAAACCTTGACCATATTCCGCTATGATGCAGTTTCTTGGATGGGTTGAAGGGTTGCAGGTAAATCTACGCGGCGGAAGCTTTTACCTCTGTATTTTTCCCACAGCTCTTAAAACGTAAAAAAATATACTGAAGGAGTGCTATGGACCTACTGATCAATTAATCTAATTGCCTCATGTAAGCCGGTCAAGTTGTTAGTTATACATAAATTAAAGCCACTCGAAGCAAGACGTTACATCGTTAATTTAGTAACTTGACACCGTATTACAATCTTAATTAATGTGCATTAAATACACACGTACAGGAATCGATAATTAGTGTTAGTTCAGGTGTAACATTGCATTCTGCCCTCGACAGGCGACATTAAATAAAGATAAATATAAAGAATTACTTCGTAGAGTTAGGGAGTTAGAACTCCTTGGAGCAGTCAACCTTCGACTTCATCTTTAAAACTTCAGAAGGACGAAACTTTATATGGACTGTTCATAAGTTTTAGTATGGACGCTAGTTTCTTTTTGCAAAATATTAAAGTTATATTGATATAATAACATCTTTATAATTATGGAATTTGAAACCATTTATAAATTAATTTTAAAGTTTTTAGAAAAAAATATTCATGAAACGAATGATGTTAGGCTGAGAGGATAAAATCCTTTGCCGTGAAATTGATTAAAAAGTTGTCTGCTGTTTTCTTTTGTTTGACAGTTGACTTGACAAATTGTTCGATAAATTAAAAGATGCGTTCATTAATTTAGAGCTGAATTGAAAGAAAATTTTAACATTACTTTTCTACAAATTGATAACTTGTAAATTTATATGGTCTTTCAGTTAATATTGGAACCCTAGCGACATCAATTAGAATATATAGTTAGATTTATCGCATTAACTGAACTATTATTGGACATGTTCTGTATTCAAAGTTGGTTTTCACAAACATTTGTTAGACTACACTTTTGCAATGAAATCTCTTTTAAACTAATCTCGAAATGTTCCAACGTGTTTCGTTGCTGTTGGAGGGGCACTTAATAAGCAACGCGTTTGTGACACGGTCGACTTTTAATATAGATGTAAATTTGCCAGCTTACCATAAGAGTTGCAGGAAAAATATGTCTGATACTTTGCCGTATCTTAGAAGCGCACCCTTTTTGTCCGTCATACACGAGTATCTCGTGGGCGCGGCGCTGCCTTACGGCTATCTTAATTAATGGCCAATACAAAGCCTATCTCATTCCTATACTTGGCAGCGACTCCTATGAAAGCGGTGTTTCATTTCGGTACTAACTGCGTTTGGTACTCATTTTCATTTTATTTGTCACTATTTATTTTAACGAATCCCTCGGCTCCTCGTTAGTCGGTGACGCGTCATGTAAGGTGACAATGCCGGCTCCACGGCGGTGTACATTTATGATCAGGTGGTATGCCAGTTAGTTTTTTAGTTTATTACAAAATAAACTTCACGCGAATGCTTTCGACGTAGCTTTATTACTATTTTCTTCTTATAATAACTAAGACAAGTTAATTCCATCAATTATAACGTGCCTTCCGAAGCAGGCTACTGAAATTTCAAAACTGGTTAAATTTTACATGTAATTCATCGTGAAATTTGCATATATTCATGAATCGATAACTATCAATTAGTATTTTGTACACCGAATTTGTCAGCCATAGACTCTGCAATTGTACAAAAAACATATATAGTGGAAAATATATCGTGAGCACCCTAGCGTATTAAAATATAGCTAAATGATAATAACAACGAATTCTATTAGCAAACGCAATTGAACCGCATCGGGGTTGTCGGCGGAGCGCGGCGGGGTGCGGCGGGGCGCGGCGGGGGGCGGCGGCCGGGCACCCTCGTCAGGTTACTAGGTTGCATGCTCTGCAGTTTTTGCACCTACTCCCTGCTCCGAGCACGTGGCTGCTGCAAGTCAGTAAACATACAGTAATGATACCAATCTGTACTTGTAGCTGTGGCTTGTAAATTTTATCATTATCACCATCCATGACTGTCTAATGGACTAAATACAGTTTGGATAGTGTATAGATATCACTCACCTCACGTAATATGCGAATGACTATGGTGTCATTGCTTCAAACTATGAATTAACACCTGATCTAAAAAATCTGGTTTGCCCTCCCCCTCTTTTCTCCCTCCTTGGACCAGAAGCTGGGCACGTCCTTGTTGTTAAGTGTCTTTCACAGATGCAAAAAACGTACATAGTGTACGCTGTCAACGAAAATATTACAATAAAAAAATATATTGAATTTATATTAAATTCAAATATATGTAAAACACCAAAATCCAGCTATTTCCGTCCTGAACCTTGACCTTAAAATTTCAATTATTTGAGATTACTTGAGAGACTACAGTCTTGATAAAAATAAACAAAATACCTATAAATAGATATTGCTAAAAATAAAACACAGGTTGAAATTAAATTCATTTTAATAGCGATACAAAATATAAATACCTAACTTATATTTACAGAACTGCCCTTCTAAATCCTATTGTATTGAAATGCCCGAAGAAATAGTCAAAAACAATGATCATTATATTTCTGGTTAGACATTTCACCCAGATGTTTGAATCGTGGTGGTAAGATTCTAACAAGAAACTATATTATATCGTAAATGACCAACGTAAGTAAGACAAAACATTGATATTAAATCTATGAAATCCTAATCCAATACAAAACGCGTGCATTTCACGGGGATAATAAGATTTCAAACCACCTTACAACGTAGTAATATCAAGTTTGTTTCTATATTTTCCACGTTCGTTCAACGTTTGATAGTGATGAGTTCCAATTACCTATCTTCTATCATTTACTAATCATTCATAACAATATATTACCTAAAGTTAAAATACATATTTAAAAAATGTATATCTGTGCCCCTGTAATACAGTATAATTAAATTAACATTTATAATTAGGTATATTTTATTATGTATACATTCGTTTGTATAGTTTATCTTAAATAAACACTGTTATTGTTAACTTATATTAACTGGAACCCTATGTCCAGCACCTTTAAAGGCTGTTAGATAGACTGTTAACTTTCCGGTAATTGGCTATTTACCATCATCTTACCTGAGTCAGCTGACTCGTAGAATTGCGATGAGGGACTCCAAACCTAGTTCTTTCTTTCATTCAGCGACATCATCACTTACATTAGATATATTATCTGAATGTTTTGTAAAGGTTTGAGTAGATTCACACTTTTGTACACTGCTCTGAGTAATACTCCGGGAAAATGATTGCTTAACAAAAGTAGATAAGGATCAGTCCAGACATAAAGAAACAGATCGAAAAAGACAGACAATAGTAACGAGTAAGTTTCAACTAATAATCTAGAACCTATAATTAAAGACTTTGATTACCAATAGGGAACATTTTCACATCCTTAAAGATATTTTAAGTAAAAGTGAGATACTTATTAATTCGCTGTAAGAAATCGTTTGAAAGCAAAGGCTTAGATGATCTAATCCTTTCTTTTATACTAGCGATCGTAGACGCTAAGTAACTGGCCGGTGTCACTATGAACGGTTTGGGCGTCGTGTTAATAGTTTCCACTAACGGCGTACTGCTCCTCACATGGGTGTACAGTTTGGGTGCTATAACAACTACATCTTCTGTTACACCGTTATAATTAGTTGTCGACGGTACGTTTATTTCTACAACCCTATCGTTGACATAATTAGCTGGTGGATCGAAGGGTTTTCTTGTAACCAGAGCCTTTATTTCCTCATAAGGTCGTACTGTAGTATAAACTGGCGCAGGTGTTGTGGATGGTTTGAAATCAGTGAATTTACTTCGATGTGTTTCGTAGTTGTTAGGATATTCTGCGGAGTAATCGTTATAGTAGTCTTTGGACGCGTCGTATGAATGAAAATAATCTTTATTCGGTCTTATGTTGAAATCGCGTTGTGTGTAATCGTTATCAATGTTGATTTGGGTGTTGTAGTCGGTATTAGCAGGGCTGTTAGAGAGTGTGTTTCCGTAATCATTAGGAGTTTCTACAACGTTATAATCGTTACGTTTTGTGTTAGTTGGATTATTGTTTTCGTCGTCGTATCTGACATCGGCTTTGTATCCGTTTTCATCAGCGGTGTAGGAAACAATTTGCATTCTTCCATCTGGCAGTCGAACCCGGTACTCTCCGTTAGTAGCAGATCCACTGCTGTGTTGTCTATGGGAGAAATCATCACCCGTTTCTCGATCTTTCACTCTGTAGGAAAATGCGTAATTGTCACCCTGAAAAACATGACATGGGCTGTAAATAGATGAATAGTTTATTAGATAAAAATACGCTACGCAATAAACATTTTCCTATTATTTATAATTGATACGTTCCTCTTTCTAAACCAATTGTTGGGAGAAGAATCAGGCAATGATGCTGTTTAAAATGAGCTATCATAATTGAATGTGTAGGTATATCAAATTTAATGTATGTATTGTTATTTATTAAAGTATTCCCTCGTGGGTAACTTCATCAACACAAACCATAAATGTCCCACCATATTGGCCAAGTGTAGATTAGCTTACATGAAGTCTGTCACAATTTTGAGAGCATTATGGAGAACTCTCTAGTATGCAGGTTTCCTTCACCGTAACAAATAATAATTAACCTATGATACGTACGTATGGAAGCTACACTGTGTGTCAAATAAACAAATATACGGAATATATTAATATAAAATAAAAATACACCGCCCTACTGCCTTCCAAAGCCGCAATATTCAATGACTTACCTCATTATATTCTGCATTATCATTCCCATCAGCGATTTCATTGTTCTCGTAACTTCTGCCATAATCGGGTTCATGGGCCTGTGAAATAAGGCAATAAAAATAATTAATTAAATACTGGACAACGTAAAATTAACATTTGCGTATTAATACAAAGATTTATAAATTTAAAGATTGCAAAACATGCATTTTATGTTAAGTAGCTCTCATCAGTCCAAGGACATCGAATTTGACGGTTTATTCTAAAAGCGGAGTTAATATCTTATCACAATACAATGATTAAGCAAAATATCTGCAGTTATTTTCTAATAAACAGTTGCTGTTGCTCCTCGCTGCCTTTACAGCTTCTCACGGACAGAACTGACAGAAGTATTAGTGGATTTGTCACAGCATTTAGCAGTTGTATTGTGACTAACAAGAAAAGGGGTAAATTTTATAACATAACTACCTTTTACCCGCGGCTTCGCTCGCATTGTTTTTTCTTTTAATAAAAAGTATTCTATGTTACTATTAATACCTTCAAGAATACGTGTACAAAGTTACACGATAATTGATGTAGTAGTTTTCGTGTAAAAGTGTAACAAACATAAATAACTTTGTATTTATAATATTTGTAAAATACCCAGACCAAAAAGAAACCAAAAGGCTAATGATAAAGGAAACATATATTCCACAATACGCAGTAATTACTGTCAGTTGCACAAAGGTTTTACTAAAGCGTCATTAGATAAAGGAGGCTTTAGCGTTAACGTATCTTTGATTTAATGATGTTGCATATATCATCTTTAGACGATATTGTGCAGCTAAAAATTGTAAAGGCCACGTCGTCATTTAATTTTGTTATGTTCAAAATATTGTCTGATGTTGCAAAGAGCAACGATATAATGAATCATTAAAATTTAAAGTAGCGTTAAATATTTAACGTTAGTTTCAGCAACTGGCTGATAAAGTGTTACGCTATTAACAAATGAGCGTAGTGGAATACAATTCCTTACTTCGTTATGCAGCGCAAACAATTTAATACAACCTTATAATCGCGGTGTAGTGGCTTTTGTTTCGTTTTCAGCACTTTGCTCTGAGCGTAATCCGACAGAGCCTTGTAGATTGGCGGCAGGGAGGTTTTCTCCTGGAAAATATATTTAGCATTACTAAGGGAATGATAAAAATGGGATTATTAAATGGAGCGTATCAAACGGCTTTATTTTTCTTTGTAAAAGGGTTGTTCTGTACTACCTTTAGCAACTAAAGGCTTTCATTTACATTGCCGTATTCTCAGTTCTCAAGTCCTGGATTATATATTCAATCCGATAAGGTTAGGATGTAGGTAGGCCGTACATAACAAATCTTTGTGCTTGGGTGTTACTAAAATAGGACATCCTGGGTAGGAGAGTGCCAGAGTTTAACTTGTGCTCATAATTAAGTTTAACTGGGCGATGGCCATTTAGAACTAAATGTACTATACGATTACTTGTAACTTGTAAATCAATAAAAAATACCGGCTTTCCTGACAAAACCGACATTGTAAAAACACTGCATACATTTTACCAACCAATCTATTTCTCTCTTATTTATTTAGTAATGACAAAGACAAGGACGGGGATACAAACAATCGACTCATCTATTTTATTTCACTATGAGATCTCATAGTATTGTTTATGAATACGGGGTAAGACATCCGATAGTTCCTAATATTGAGATGTTATTCTTTGAGACGTCACTACTTTTATCTGATCAAATAAATTATCTGATATAATCGTGTGTTGTCGTGTTAATAAATTGCTTAAGAATTTTGTTGTTTCGATACTGAACAAAAAAGAAAAAAAATATTTTACTGGCACTGATAATAATTGACATCTAAACAGTCAAACCACATTGAGACTACATTATCGTTATTAGAGAATGTCGATCGCTGACTGCAACATCAGCCCACCGGGTTCATCGCCGACGGGTGGTTAACCAGGTCCAGCCTAGTCAGAGTCAGCTTGTGGTGAAGCCATGCACTCAGACCCCACTACGGCTGTTGCCACGATGACTCACGTGCAACCATTACGGTACAACCATTAAGCGTGCGATTTGGACAATATTTTTTGTAACATTATTGTTAATTATAGAATTTCTAAGTCTCATTATTCTTCCTTAATCACAACCTTACTTTTAACCCCATCTCGTCCTCGCGGTGGTAAATTTGGGAAAATATGAAACACATTTACATTCTCCAGTTTGCTACCTTAATGTGTTTCGGTTGCAATGGACGGAGCCAGAGAAACAGCGAGTTTCCCGCTGTACTCTTAGCTAATACGTCGATGATATCTTTGGTGTCATGAGAGTCCGAAGACAACAGTGATCTACCATCAGGTTTACCGTAGTGGTAGTATTGTTCGCTCGTATCATTGTACTAGTTCGCTCGTTTATTACGAAACGAAATTCTTTATGAATAAAAATTTCCCTATACAATTATTTCCACCAGTTATATTTATTCGATGCTTCAGATTGCCAGTATGTCACAGGCAAACAGACTATACATGAAAAAGTTATTTCACCCTTTGAGGGTTAAAAAAATAAAGACCAAAACGATTTCCAATTCAAATCTCTTCAATATCTGTAGTAAGTTACCAACATACATACATGTATATTTTTAATATTTTCCTATCAAATATTTAATCTAATATTTAAACTTTCACATTAAATTGCATACCTGCACTTAAAGCCTTTCTCAGTAATATTATTACTTCTATTGTAATTACCATTTTGGTTTTAAGGGTTCTATAGTCAAAATGGAACCTTATAATTTCGTCAAATCCGATCGTCCATTCAATACTAGAAAGCTGTAATTTCGGCATGAGTATGACAATATAGTGGAATAAAATCTTAAAAAAATAGTTTTTCAGGGCACCTTCCTGACCAGGGAACAAGGGAATTTCTTCTTGCCAAATATATGTACAAAAAAATATAAATACTTTTAGAATTTGTAGAAAGCTAATTTAGGGGGCACAAGGTGGGGAATGATTCCGTGATATTATTCTTTCTTCCATTTGCCCATAAGGCGTATGATTGATTATGGCGCTATTGTTGTAAGGCAGGTGTTGTTCTCTTTAAGCCCGATTAATTCTGCTTTCACTTTTCAGGATTATGTACATAATTGTTTTCTTGTACCGGCCATGTTTACGTGGCTGATGGAACTTTTTGTTTAACGTGGCGTTTGCTTGAGATTTATGCTTATCTTCATGCTGATACTGGATTTGTAATGGCACAGTATTGTTATATTGTTAGCATTTACCTGAAATGTTTGTTTGTTAGCATGTTTGTTTGTGTTAAAAGCAAGCTGAATTAGAACGGTATCCTCTAATTCCAA
>DWPA01002738.1:0-15254 GCA_018251375.1 Calpodes ethlius
TCTGCCCCGGCTGGGAATCGAACCCAGGACCCCTCGCTTCGCAGGCAGGGTCACTACCAACTAGGCTACGGGGCCGTTAATCACGATGTTTTCCTTCTTCGAAACTAGTATTAATTACTTGTAATGTTACGTATAGTAAGTCCTAATTAAGACAAAAAATATGGTACAATAATACATTTTATTATTATAAGTGTCTAATCTAATAAGTTTATGTTGGCAATCACACTCGCGTGCTAGGGATTTTCTGATATATTAGTCAAGACTCGAGATGAAAGATTTATCATATATTTATAACAGTGTATATTATTCGCAAGTGCTGTCTGAATTCTTTTCGAATTTAAACATAATTGTAAGCAATGACTAAAGTTTTGATTACATTGTCTTACTTTAAAATCAGTCATACGACCTCATGTTAGTCGAGGCACGAGTTCATCTTAGCATTTATGGAATTATTGTTAGTATTTGACAGTATTTATGCAACGTAAAATTTATCGAGTCTGTTTTCATGCGACATAGCATTTATCGAGTCAATATTCACTTAACATGTAAATAACACTAGTATAGTTTTCATTCTTTAATTTCATTCTATCGTGAGGAATTCTGCACACTTGAGAATTCTTCATAATATTCTCTAAGGTGTGTGAAGTCTACCAATCCGCAATTGCCCAGCGCGCTGGACTGGCCTATACCCCTCACATTGTAAAATGGGATAGTTATGGGTTGTGTTGATGATGATGAGTGTCCATTCAACATTTCCTTTATCCAGTGGCTGTATTGCAACATTGTATTTATCGAGTCAGTATTCATGTGAAATTGTATTTATCAAGTTAGTATTCATTCAATGTTACATATTGATAGATGCTACTGACTCAGTATCAGTGTCAGGGTCAATATATATGCAACACAAAATGTTTGGTGTACGTTCATCCAACAGGGTTCATAGAAATTTACATTTTTAGATAGTGTTTATGCTATTTTTTAAATATAATACGGACTTACTTAGTTTAATGGCAAAATTTCCGATGTAACAATATTTAATGAGATGTTCAAAGTAAAGATTTTCCTTTCATTTAAATCCAAGTCACTGCTCATTTGTTGGCAACCCTTACACGTTTAATGAATAAAACGATGTCGAGACGTAGAATTATTTTGCTCTTCCGTATACAAACCTAATTTTAAGCGGCAAAGCTTGAAGGAAGGTAACGAAGCTTAAAATATAATTTATATTGAAGTAAAGGAAACTGAAACGAAAACTGTTGTGCTGATTTTTCACTCCTCTTGAATTCCTCGAGTTAATTTACGATTAAACTTTATAATTATATAATCTGTGCTTGATAATTTAGAAGTTAATTTATAGATTTTCATAAACAATATAGGTTATTTCTTTATTACTGTGCGTGTTAAGACTATTAGTGACTGTTCTGGTCGAGACTAGTTACTGATTTCTATATTTAGTCCTACTGTGGATCTCATTTTTATATTGCAACCAAAGTAGGCTTAAACATTTAATGGTTGAGTCAGGAATCGTGGTAGCTTCCAAGTTGGTCATATAGACTATATATCACGATTAATGGTTATTATCTCACCGGATGGTAGAGTCCAGCGGTTTTTAAGGGAAACGAATAAAATTCCATAGCTTCGTTGTTCAGCCGTGCGAAACACAAGCAGGGAAATTTAGAGTAATAATATTATTTAGAGCAATAATTTAGATGCAAAGGGTGTAAGTTCTTTAAGCTATTTTTAAAGCTAGAATTTATTTTGTTGAAACTTTAGTTAACGAGTGACGTGAAGAAGTAGTGAAATTACAACGGGAATAGTTGTTATATAAATCCAACGCAAACATTACAAAGCGTAACGCTTTAAGCGATAATACGTTTGGAAAAAACATCAAGGAAAACTTTTGGTAAAACAAGTTTCATTATATGCAAAACAATGATAATATATCGAGTTTGTAGTCGACTTTTACCCATTGTTTATTGGTATTTCCAAACAACAAATACCATAGCCAGTATACGCAGAATGTCATTAACCTTAGACGAACTTTTGCCTTAATATTCCGGTCCGTTAGCAAAATGTCGTCCGAGGCCTCATCGCACGCGTATGATTTTTGTACGAATTTAAACTATAATTATAAAATAACCCTTATGTGTACTATCTTATTTGGAATTTATATTAATTTCCCTCCAAAGGTTGCCTGGAAGAGATCACTGTTTAGCGATAAAATCGCCTTTTGTGTAACATATTTCTAAAGCTGTTTTTGTTTCGTTCTCCTTAAGTAATACAATCTTCTTATAAAATACGAGGTGAATAAAATAATAATTTCAGTTACACTATACACATCTATGAATTTCATTAAATAGGACTTTAATCCTATTAATTACAGAGGTAGGAGTATGAAGAATCGTTTCTAGAAATGAAAAGATTAACATGAATAATTTATAGCGTCGGAACGCACACTACGCAACTGTCTTTCTACGCAAAATGGTTTCTACAGAAGCTAAGTGGAGTGAAGATACGTAAATAACAATATATTATTTTTTGTTTACAAAACCATTTCGCTCCACTCTGATTCTCTTCGTGTTGATGGATACCGGCGCTTAGTGATCGCTCGAATAAAGCAGTAGCAAGTTACTTCGGTAGAAGTGTGGGAAAGAGTGATAGGAAGTTCTCGAGCGCTTCTTGCTACGTTGCTGGTTTTAGGATGGCAAAAAGACACCCGATACTTCAATGATCACCAACCTCATCCAAACCCATTCCTTATCATTGGCGAATGTTCTAGAACGGATCTGAAGAGAGACCCGTTCCCTGTATCAGTAATACATTTAACTACGTTGATAATATTTGACAAATTCATTTCGTCACGAGTTCGCCAACATTTCAACCACGTCATCTTTGTTGGTGACGTTGGTATACTATGAATAATGGAACGTGATCACGAAACGGTTCAACGAAATAACGGTGTCGTGGGTCGATCGGCTCCGGCAATACGGGCTTTGACTTTCTTATTGCCTAAATTATTCTGTGAGCCAATTGCGTCATATGTAATTTAAAAAGTGAATAGAAAACTTTTAGAATTCTTTGTTAGAATAATCCTCGTATATACGAGTGTGAGATTGAGCATCGTAAAAGACTCAAGAACTCAGAATTTCAATTGGCTCCCGTCATTGCAACTTACACATCTTAAACTGCAATTTGCTATTGTCTGTTATTAATGAAATATAAAATAAGTGTTGAGTATTCTTATATTAAATGTAATTTTATTGTCGTCTACTTCGCTGATAATAAAAACCGAGCGTGTCAGTAATTAATTACAGCTAATAAGAATTAAGAAAGAATTATAGTTTCAGTAATAGAGGAGCTGGCGAGAAGATATTACAAAAATAAATCTTACCTAAAATAGCGTGAAATTCCGTTAAGGACAGCTCCTATTACCAGACGTACCTCCTTAGCATTTTTAGACAAAGTTTCTTTCTTCTTTCTGTTTTCATCGTAATACATTGCGGGTATTTTTGGCAACGGTAAGCACTTACCATCAGGTCGTTTACGTCGTTTTTAGTATATTTACACAAAATATTCTAAAGGGAATTATTTAGGGAGTTTAATGTCAACTCCCTGTTAAGGGCTTCATTTAAGTGATTAAGTGTAAGTGACCATCAGCAGCCATGATCGTTATCAATGGAGCATCTGTAGCGACACAGTTCCACAATTTTAAATCTGTTTTGGTTGATAAATAAATGTTTTAAATATTTTTTATTTCCATTGCTTCGAGATAAAATGTTTCTTCTCTTAGATATTGCTACATAGTTACATGGGTTACGAAGAATCCTGACGAATCCTAATCCTTAATACTTGCGTCGTTTCTTTACATGCTCGGGACATCCTCCTGCAATCAACTATGAAATTATTTCAATATCAATGGTACAATGTTTTTGCGACGGTGATTACATATCATCACGTGATCCCATTTTTCAGCTAAAAAGCTTTGAAGGTAGAATTCGTAGAAGACGTGAGCGACGGGTCCTAAGTTCGATTCCCAGCTATGCCATAACAATTGTTTGTACTCTAGACTGTAGAGATTTGTGTGGATTTGAAATTGTAACCATTAATATATGTTACAATTGCTTTCTTAAAATAATCTACTTGTAATAAAATAATGCTGCCTATTGAGACTGCGTTTATTGACTACATGCCTATATAAACTTCCTTAGTTCATCCAAATTTGGTATAAAAAGGAAACTTTGACATTAATTAGAATAAACCTAACAAGGAATTTATAAGTAGCTCTACTTTCAAGTTCCAGAAAATCACAGGAAGTTTCAAAAAGCAAAAGACCAAACGGAGATAGTCAACTGAAGGAACTTTTCGTCATTAGTGCAGCTCGACCAAGTTCAAACTTTCCTCATTGTCGAAACTTTCAGTAAATAAAACAATGCGGAGCTTTGTGAAATTTTATTTGACAGATTGACACATCAATAAATAACGTCTTCCTATTTTCCTTCCACAGCAATATACTCCTCGTAAATATTATTTGTCTCTATTAAATAGACTATACAAAAATAATGTTACAAATTTTCATAACGAACGTTATATAGAACGTTAAGACAAAATTACAGTAACTAAACTAATAACAATTAAATTTAAACTAAAACTTATAATCAGAAAAGATTGCGCACCGGAATCATCTGTTACTTCTTTACAACATTTAGTCCCTATTTCAACGACCTTTGGGTAAAAGTCTGTCCAAAACTCAAATGCTTTATAATTTACGTTTTCTGACGTACTCATAGTAAAATTTTGACGATCAATTATTAAGTATCCGGGCTTCTCTATTTCAAAAGGGTCCCACTGAATAATAACCCCTGAATTAGTAGGATTCGAGTACCAAGCAAAATTGGTCCACATTTTCATAATTATGTCTGAAATGCTTTTGTCCCTATCGTCCCATTTATTTAAGTCTTCGGGTAAAGCAAGACGAGGCATACCGAAGGCGAAGATTAAATCAAAATTGTGAGGTACACCTATCCAATCAGGTATTCCTTCATTAGCTATGTCTGAGAAAGGTTTCAGGTCAAATCTGTATAGATAAATTGGAGCGTGTTTGCTTATATGTTTAGCAAATTGATACGTAGTTGATCCGTGTACTTTGTCTGTGTAAAAATCTAGAAAATGTTTTCTCAAAATAGTTTCATTCGTTGTAGGTGGTATTGGTTTGTAGAAAAAAGCTACTGCCTCTTGTATATGATGTTGATTCGTGAAACACGAACTATTATCGACTGTAATATCGGATAATATAACTTCTTCTCGCATAACATCAAACTCCCTTTGACTTAGTCCTGTGTCATCATTTCCTTTGTCAAGAAGTAGAGCGTCTTCCATGTTGGTATATCCAGTGAGTACTGGAACTGGTGAAAATATTTCATCTTTGAACATTTTACTGGGAACATCAGGCAAAAACGGTAAAGAAACGTTGCTGAATCCAGTGTCTACTATTGGCTTCCATTCTGCTAACGGTTCGCCTATATCCAACAGGGCTTGATAGTTGACTCTTCGCAGACAATCTAAAAGCTGGTAGGTAGGTTTACGGAAACAGCTGAACGCGCTAGCTACTTTGTCGACAGTAATAAGCTCCTTTCGAGCGATATTAACTGTTTCTGGTGATAAGACATTTCCGCTCATAGCTATAGCTTTTTGAAATAGACCTGATGAGTATGAGGATATCAAGTGCAGCCCAACGCTTACTGCACCAGCGTCATGGCCAAATATGCAAACATTGTCAGGGTCACCTCCAAAACTTTCTATATTATTTTTTACCCATCCCAAAGCAGCTACTTGGTCTAAAAGACCAAAATTTCCTGGTGCTTCGTTGTCCAAAGTTGAGAAGAACCCAAAGATATTCAGACGATAGGCAACAGATACAAATATTACCTGAAACAGATATATGTATATATACATATAGTAATGCTATGGGTACAATTAAAAAAAGAAGACCTTATAGTATGATACTTGTTATGCTACAAGTTTTATTTAAAACAGAATAATACTCCTGTAATTATAACAAAAAAACGACATATAAGAATTTCAGAATTCTATAGAAATAGATAGATATTAACAAAGAGATATAGGTAGGTACAAACAGCATGAGCTGAGAAAGTTGGCTTGATTTAAAAAATACATCTTTTTATTCCACATTTACATACATACTTAACAACTTTCTCCAACCAGTTATAGCCCAATTTAAAATGAACTATAACTTTGTCATAAGTTACTTACTTACCCTTTGTTTTAGCACAAGTTGTATCGGATTTAGAGAATTAGGGCTGCCACGGACAAAATCTCCCCCATGGAACCAGACTATAGTTGGAAGTCCTTCAAGCTTTAGTTCTGTGGAAAAAAAATATCATAATTAATCTCACCGTAATATATTTACTTTATTCAACCGTAGTCCTTTAGTAACCAATCAGTGCCAAATGACGTATACCAGGTTAGATTCCCGGTCGAGAATCTCTGATTCACGTAACAGATATTAACCGGGGTAAGATCTTAAGTGATGCATTGATGATTTTACATTATGCGTAAAAATGGGATTCAATTTCAAAGCCAGTACAGGATATTAATCTTCTGTAAACAGATCCACTTATAAAAAGATCGCGTTGAAGAGAAATAGTTCAGAAAAGCATTTTATTACTGAATTCAAGACTATTAGCTATCTGTAGGCTAATATTTATCAAAATAACTATGGTGTTATTGTGTAATTCATTAATATAAATATGAACTTTCATATTTATAACATTAGTAAAACGATTAAATGTGTTCTAATTGTTATCAACTAGCTGTACCTTGCGCATGTTGCTACACCAAAAACTAAAATAAGTTAATGTTAGTGGTGCCATCTGTCAAAAATTGGTCTTACTAACTCAGAAACCTTCGTGGGCTCATACACAACAACTTTGCTCAAGATCATGGCATGATTAAATGCATAGTTTACGATTCTATGCATTACATACAGACAAACATTATTTTATATACATATATATTTAGCGGATTCCGTGAATCAGGATATAACATACTCGCAAGTATACGGAAATAGCTGAAAAAATTCTAATCTCCCGAACCCTTCCATCTTGTGATACAACAAATGAATGAACAAATGAAACCACTTCGACGCTGACTGAACGAGGAACGGTTGGTTATTCTCGTTCCAAAGCAAAGAGCTTATCGCTATAAAATTCCACTTCAACAATTTCAAAGGAAACTTGGTAAGTTATTCTTCTCACTGCCTTTTCTGTGTGTAAAAAAACCTGCTCGTAACGAATCTCAAGCTCGTTCACAGAAATAAGAATGTATTTTGCTTCTCTGTCCTTTGGCGCTTTGCTGATTAATCTCAGAGGAATTGTCTTGTAAAATACTACAACTATCCATCTAATATTAACTAGAAACCGCTTGCGGCGGTGCTTTCTCTTAGTGTGTAGTGTTACTTATTTTTTCATAGGTCATTTGTTACATAATCATAAAAAACGACTGAACGAATTTAGATACAATTTTAACTGGATTAATGGATCTGTCCCTGTTTAAGAAATTAAAGTTTTCATGGTGGTTTTGTTAAGAGATTAATAAATTATTATTATTATTAAATTATTTGAATGTTGTACGCTTTGTTTCAGTACCTTACACTTTTACGTTTTTACCCCATATTTTATTAACATATTTAAGGTATTGGGGGTCAGTATTACACTTTTATAAATTTTATGAAACACATTGTTTATATGAATAGCTGACAAAAGATCAGATAGTCTGATGGCATTATTATTTTACAATAATGATCTTAATAGTGTATGAAGTCTGCCAATCCACTTATACAGCGTAGTGCAGACGAGACTCGTTGTATTGTAAGAGAAGACCTGAAGCCCAGTAGTAAGACTTATGGGTTTTTATGAACATTGATTAAGCGTGAATCGGCCGAGTTTACACTGTGAGAATATTATGGAGATTTCTTAGGAATACAATTTTTTACATCAGTACCGAGTTGAGTCATTTTCGTAGTCTGAATTTTTGTGATTTTATATATAAATAGGATATGGAATTTGAAAGATAAATAACAAGATAAGCAATAAACGTTTCACTCGTACGTCGATCATAGATTTTCAAACCCATCTTAAGCAACTCTTCCTTTGAGAGTCAGCTATCTAAAACCTCCCAAGTGAAAATAATTCAAAATAGCTTAAAAAATGGTATTTTTTCTGTAAATAGCCGACATATGAGGAAAATATACCACCTGGTAAGTGGCCACCTTCGACAATGGCATTACCATCAAAAGCAAAACCAAAGACATCACCGATGCATTACCAGACAAGAAAGAAGAGAGAAGAAACAAAAGTAAGAACGCCGTTGAAATTTAACGTCTAATACTTCTTATGTACTTAACAGTGACCAGCATAATACATTTCTTTAGAGCATTAAAACTATTGAAAAGCATTTTTAAGCCTCTTAAATTATCTCTTGTATCATTATAATATACCGGGTACCGGGTACCGGGCAAGACTTTTTATAACCAAACTATATGAGGGGTTAATGTCAGATATCATCGGTACACGGTCATGTCAGTTTAAACCAGGTTAGATTTACGATAATCCAAACATAAAGCGTTTGAGAATGAAATAAATTAAATAAACAGGTAAATTTTACCCTACTCCATAACTGACGTAAAGCTTCCCATGTGTGAAAACAGCTGATAAACTTAACGCGTTGTGAAATTATAATTTTACATAATTCAGTTAAATTTACAAGGCACACATTCGTTGAATTTATAGAATTCCTCGCTTGAGTGTAATAAACAGTGTTAGGGTTGTCAAATTCATTTATTCTAAAGAAATTAATTAAACAGAACTATGTCCGTGTTAACTCGTAACAGGTCTAGTTATTGTTATATGGTAATTATATATCATTACAAGCCATAACTGTCTGACTGCTGGGCTCTGGTCTCCTATCACAATGTGAAAGGTAAAGGCCGTAGCCCACCACGCTGGCCAAGTGCGGATTGGCAGACTATGGTTATTATATATTATAGTTGAAATATTGTAAGTGACTAAACTTTCATTGACCCCTTTTTTTATATTTTTCCTTATAAACTTACTGGATCATTGTCACACTCTTACGTAACAAGAAAAGTTACAAAACACAAGGATTAAGTAAATCGTACAGATTACAAAAGATAAGCTCCAGAAAGACACAATTACAATACAATCCCATTGTGTAAATGTACAGATTACAAAAGATAAGTTCCAAGCAAGACTATCGCTTCACCCCCTAGTGTATTCAGGTCACGAACAAGATTAAGGTTAGGTCGACCACGTCAAGCAGCCTAACGAGTACGCTATTGGCACGGAATTCTTGCATTAATGACGAGAATTTACTCCAAAACAACCCCCTGCATTGTTTGACAGTCCCCTTATTATTAAACTTTGACATTCGGGTCATACCGAGCGTTGTTCAAATTGTAGTAATTACTAGCCAACGAGCATTGTTACTAGGAATTGCATGTTAGAATTTTCTCTTTCATTTTCTTATTTTCGCGCGTTGCAATTATTTACTGCTCAATTTTACGGTTTTATTTGCATGGTCATTATGAATGGTATTTAACGTCAAAGACTGCGATTTGAAAGAGAATTAAAATGCAGTATTTTATTGAATTAATGAAACAGTTTAATTATGTAACTTTAAAAAAAAATATTATTAAGTAAAAAACGAAACAGTTAACTGAGAGGTCGGTAAAATAATTTCATTAGTGGCAGAACATTTTCTGGTATAAAAAGACAACTATAGTTAAGTCAGTTTGGAATTTAGAAGTTTTAGAAAATTAATGTATATTTATATTACAAGTCACACTTGGAATTCACTTCAGTAATTAGACGCAGCTCCCTCTGACAACTGCTTTTATAAAAACTGACGTGGCTTGCTACATTACTCTGCCTTGTAAAAGTATCGAAGAGGATTTTGTTTTCGTTTGAATATTTTCAAATGTAAGATTTTCATATAGACTTCCTATTAAGTTAATTCCCACGCATGAATTTATTTCATTTATATTTGGCTCAATATGTATGAATTTATTTATTAATTTATAACTTTATGTTACCTCTAAGAATAAGTAACAAAGTCAGTTCTGAGTAGACGTGGAAAAGCTAACAAAACTTGTTAAAAACAAATAAAGTAAATAGTTGAGTTTTGTGTAAATTTTAACAATTTGTAACTTATGAAAAATGTACCTACATTCGTCTAAATTTTGGCCTTTTCAATTCAATTCGCACGTTGATAGTCCATTCACAATTAATAATTCATACTTTAAATATTTAGTGTATAAAATCACGATTGATGAATAACTCTAACCACAGTTCCAATTTATTCCAACCACGAAGACAATCCGAGGAAAACCATTTCCAACATACAATTTATCGCAGTGTGTTCATTTTCTTATAATTAAATCGATGACTGAATAACACTGTCTTCCCCAGACGTGCATAGAGTCTCAATGAGTACATAACAGAATAAGGTGTTTTCAAATAGCGGAAATTTTAGTTGTAGTGACTTGGATACCATTATTGTCAATACCAACAGAGTAACTAAATTTATCAACAGACAATTCGACTTGTGTGGAAATATTTTACAAATAATATTTTTTTTCGTAACATTAACTTTGAAACCCACGTTTACATCCACAGTTTTCTCAATTTTATTATAATTATGTTTTCCTATTTATAAACATGAAAGAAGCTTTTATTAACATATTTTAATAAGGTCATATAATCTTAGGTCATATAAGATAAATTAAAAACAATTAGAAAGAGCTATTGGATTGATTAAATCATTCAACATTTTGTCAGTTCATAAAATATGATTGTTGAAACGACCAATCCCACTATCACCTTTTAAATCCAAATTTTTAATCTTGATTAAAGTTATGGAATACTGACAACTTTGAATTATCTCAATGTTTATTCTCCAACACTAAACCAAATGACCTTAGATGACAGGTAGCCTTATGTAAAATAATATTACTTCTAGCAAGAGTAATAGCCTAGCGGCTTGACAATTGTTCCCCTCAAAGTCGGGGGCCTAAGTTTGAATTCTGAATGTACCTTTTCTAAAGTTATATGAATTACAAGGTAATTATCACTTTCTAACAAGGAAGCATCGCGTGGAAACCTGCATACCTGAGAGCTTTCCGTAATGTTCTCATAGGTGTATAGTCTGCCAATCCACACGTCTTGACCAGCGTGGTGGACAATGGCTTGTATCCCTTACATTACGGATGGGGTTCCAAATCAAAAAAGAATGACATAATACTTTAAGTTATTGAAAACAATTTGATTTAATTCTTTACTATTCCTTCTGTTGTATAATAAGATTGGTTTTAATCTCGAGACCGATGTTGAACGTGTGAAGTGTCAAGAATCTAATAACGCGACTGTCGTTAAGTAAATGTTATCTTTCTGTTCCATGAAATGACTTGATATTTATCGCAAATATTGAAAATGTCTTTTATGGAGCTTACAAACGACATTTCAGAATGTAGTTTGTAACACCGGTGCATTTTCACTGAACAGACTTATCGCCTTGTCCCTCTAAAACTCCCCACATCTCAATATTATCACATATTAGGATAAGGGTAAAGTGGCTAAGCAACTTTAATTCAGAAGTGTTGATAGCAATGGCTTATGCCACGTGACCCTGATTATCCTACGTGATCAACTGAGTTACACAACATCGGTCGTGATTGATTATTGGATAGATGGCCGCTATTGGCAATTTCATTTAACATTTCAATACTCGGGAAGACACTATAAAAATGAAATGAAATGTACATATCTTTTATAAATGCCATTTAATTGGCGTGAATATATTTTTATGCTTACTCTCCGAATAGTCTTAAATTCTAAAAAACTTTTTTTTCATAAATAACATGATTTTGTTACAGATAAACCTTTAGGCGTTTATCTGTACCGCCTGTAATATTTAATTAAATGCAGAATGAACTACACGACCTAAAACTGGGTTATTTGTTTCATTGCAACTCTTTTCATACTGTCGCCTTTGTTGCAGTACTCATTTGCTGGTATTCCATCTCGCGTTTTCCCTTCATTAATTAGCATGTTTTCGTTTTATTTTATTCATCATTTAGTGCACTTCGTAACCATTTCTTTGTTCTCAGCAAAGTAGTTTTCTCGTTTTAAAATTTTTAGTTCCACTGGAAAAGAAAGGATAAACTTTCTATGCACCGTACTCTACTCAAATATGTCGTTAGCGTCGTAATATTATTCATAAGATATTCTCTGACAGTTTCGCTAATTAAATTCACACAAACCTAGAAGATTAATTTCATTGTTATTTAAATAATGAAGATAAATCTTTTGCTTGTATTAGGATAAATTGTTGGGTTAAATTTTCTTTAAATAGTAACTTCGTTTTTTCTGTACGTTGGATTGGTACGTTACATTTCTGTTCAGCTCTATGTTCGAGTATTCATCCCTTCATTGTTAACATATTTCCTGTCAGCAAGACTTCATCGTTTATTATACGTGTTCGAAGGATAGGAATAAATTGCCCGTGTCAGTATTTCCCTTTAATAATAATACGGGTGTCTTAAATGCAAAAGTGAATAGACTTTTACTAAATTAGTATTTTTTACCATCCAACATTACATGTCCACTCACCATAAGATGGCATTATAGTCAAGCATTGACTAATATTTATTTAAAAAATCATCTTGATTTCACTGAAAACAAGTTTTTAAATTGGGTACCGCTGTCGCTGTATTTGGATATATGTATTGTATACATTGTTAATCGCATTTGAAAATATATTTAAATGGTATTCTGTAAATTTGTTATTTTTTTTTCTGAACTGATTGAAACAATACACATGCTTAATTTTATTTTGTGCTACATTACGTCCTTGAAAATCGTGTCTGGATCGGACTAGTTGTTAAAAAGGAGAACAAAAGCGCAGAAAAATAGATAAAAAATTTAAAAACCGTAATTGGATTTTTTGAGGGTTCTACGTATGTTTAGTTACTTTTATTTTCTCGATTCTTTTCAGATTCTTTTTCAGCTGTATAGCTATTACACGAAGAGTTACTTTATATCGATATTTTTTAATGTTCTATTTTTAATAATTGTAATTAATATTATAAATAAATTTCAGTTATAAAGTTAGGTATAAACTTTATCTATATCACACTTCTACGTAAATTTCCCACATTTGTTCCTAAAAATGGTACTAAGGTTTTCGCTTCACGTATTAATATACAGAAGGTAGCTGTTTAGAATAGGAATCTTTTCCATCGGACATCTTGAGTGGGCGGGAAAGTAAGTAATGAAACGGGCAATCCGGAGTCGCTCATCTGTTTTATAAACTAATCAATTACAACAACAACAAAATTCATTTTATTGTACATCAAAATAGTATAGGCATACATTATTACTGTACCGAGTATTTGTCCGTTCAGTTTTTCAGTTGTTGACAGTATTTCATATGTTTTTCGCACTGTGACTGGAAATGTCAAGTGACTGCGAACGCATCTGCGAGCGAAGAATTCATCTAAACTACTACACAGTGTTAGCTGATAATGATTGTGGCTCGTTATAAAACAACTCTCTTATTAATGACCTCTCTAACACATATTTTAATGAAAAAATTAATAATATTCCTTTTTTCCTATATCATTCAGTAAATCACTTTAAGTTAAAGTACTGTTTTTTATTTTATCTATTTAGGTCAACAAACAGTAAACGACACAGGTTACAAAATAATACATAATGTTTAAGTCCAAGTCGCAAACCAGCACCGTTAACCACAGATTACTTAATGAAAAAAGAAAAAAGTACAAGTATTGAGAGCGGAAGGCGTTGTGATAATACATTAGAATAATATCAATATATACTATGTTTTAACTGTAGCACAAAAAAATAAAAATAAATCTTTGTTACTTACAGACTACCCCAATGAGATAGTTTCTAACACTTGTTTTTTAAATGAGCTTGGAGTAGTATTTATTCGTTATTAGTAGTTATAAGGCAATTATTATACAACAAAAATTGTTGAGACGTTGGTACCTTCTCGGCCGAAGCGTGCACGGGTCCTACCAAAAATATCTGCATATGATAAACACTTATGCTGTGAAAGCGAGTTTTGTATACTTTGAATGTATAAGTTAAAAAAATATATATTCTTTATTAAAGATCAGAACTGCATTTCAAATTTTATCATTATAGTGAATTAGGTATAAACGGTGCCGATAATCATTTGAAAGACACTTCTGCAAGTTGTTTTTAGTCTTTGGTTGAGCCAAAGTAGTAACCAAGGAAACTTTGAGTAAAGTTAACGTCACAAGGATTTAGAAGGCAAATTTCAGTTTGTTCTTGACTTGAACTTTTGATGTTATATTTAACGTTAAACTTATTTGTTTTATACGACAAAGATTTATACCGCTGAATCAAGATTTTATTGATGTATTGCAAATGGTGTTAGTGTTAAATGGTCACTAAAGTTCTTATATGAATAACCACTATAAATAGGACTGTAGATTTTTATGTAAGAGACTTTTGTATTCTGTGGGTTATGATTACGTCATTATTAGTCAGCTTTTGAGGTATGAATTTGAACATAATAAAAATATTTAATATCTGTATATAGCAGTTAAAAAAAAATTATAAGGTATAACAGAAGTAAAAAAAAACAATTTTTGTATGTATTTGTGTCTGTCTGTATATTTGGACGCACATAATGCAAACAATATTGGAAAAAATTGCACGCATTTATGTAGGTACCTGAAGATATAACATTTGAAAGCTAAAACGTTAATAATAGATATGTTATAAATAAATAAGCGAAGAGAATTAATAACATATTTTTTTTAGTCTTCGTTTGTGTACTTTATGTTTGATGGATAGCAAACTTAACTGTTTTAAAACAGTTTTTCAATTACATTAAAATTTTACACAATTGAATTGCGTAAATAACCGTTTTGTGTATATTTTTATACACTAAACAACTAACACGTTTAAATATTTTTAATATTATATCTTTATCGTATTTTAATGGATCGTTACACATAAAATAAAGAAGCATTTAATACACATGTCATCATTCATTCATCATTACAACCCATAATTGTCCCACTGCTAGGAGTCTCCTCTCATGAGATGAGGGGTATAGGCCATAGTCCACCACGCCGGCCAAGTGCGGATTGGCAGACTTCACAC
>DWPA01002739.1:0-15253 GCA_018251375.1 Calpodes ethlius
GTTATATTATAATTATCTTATTTAACGACCCCGTAGACTAGTTGGTAGTGACCCTGCCTGCGAAGCGAGGGGTCCTGGGCTCGATTCCCGGCCGGGGCAATTGTTTATGTGACAGATATATATTTGTTCTCGAGTCATAGGTGTTAGTGACGTGTTATTTGTGTTGTTATTATCCTACTGCGGAAGTATGAGTGTATTAGCGTTTATTTATTTATTATCTTATGGCCCGTTCATAAGTAATTGCATAATACATCTGTAACCTTTTAAAGTAAGCCCACCAGTAGCCCGACCTACTTTACATAAAATGATCTGTACCGCGACATTCTATGTAAACAAGACTTTGCCTTTGAATGTGAGTTCAATCCTTAAGCAGTTTGTGGGCGGTAAGGACGAGTGTGGGTGATGTGAAACAATAACTTAATTTGTCTTAAATACCCATTATGTAAAGTAACTGGTGTTATAATTTAATGGGAGCTATATGCATGGTTTAAACTCAATTGGTAATTAACTTGTGTGGATATTATATTAATTCAAAATACATTATTTTACCACAAATTCTTATATTTTTCCTCTATTCGCGATAGGAGATTGTGTAGCTTTAAGATCATACGCTATCGTTGTCTTATAAAAAAGGTAAATTGAGAAACGAACTTCTACGCATTTCGCATTTAATGGCAAAACAACTTAATAAAACTCAGTGCATACTAAAGTGTGTTTACACTACTTGAGTCTAATACAGCTAGAATCGTTGAACTCAAAGGAACAATCGAAAACGAAAGTGTTATTATCGCATTACTCGTCCTACAAGGAAGCAATTATGACTCAGCATAGTGTGTTCACTTTTGGTCTGAGCGCCATGCGTGGGAGGCAAGCAATCCATTATAAACTTTATATCTATGTTGTTAAGAGTGAATTAATGTGAATTACCGGCCATTCAGACAATACTTCGTGATTTGCCAGTCGGTGAATAAAATGTATGATGTGGTTTTGAAAGTTAGAAAGTAAAGATGATTATTGCACTTTTGAGCTTATGTTGTATTGACAACTAGCGCGTCGACAAATTTTCGAAAACAGGATGTAGTCATGGAAGTGAAATGTTATTTTGAGTTCTAATATTAAAAGACAGTGCAAATGTTTTATCCATTATTATTTTTTTATTTGAACATAACACAGACGCGAGACACAAAACACAAGCAATTTAATAAGAATTTTCACTTCCCGAAACGTCATCTCTACACGCTGCAGTTTCAGAAGGAACCAAGATATTTAAGACCTAATGGTAACAAACAAGGTAAAACTCTCAAAACAGAAAGCATTACTCTATGACAAATACACGCAATCAGTCAGTCATTATTAAACTCAAATCATTGCATACAATTCAGCGTAATAATGAATCAGTTACAACCTGTTTTCGAAGAAGACATCACCTTACTAGGTAACATGTAAAACATAAACCACGGAGTTCTTTTTTTAATTTTCGTATCGCACGCATAGGGAGTTTTATAGGGATTGGTGTACATTTTTACAGATGCATGAATTACCTGTTGGAACATTTAGGGTGTATCTGGAAGCAACATTTCTTTTCCTCCAGTTACCTTTTCGAAATGTTAGCAGATTAAAAAAAAATACTTGCATGAGTAATAATAATAATATAAGTATAACAGTGAAACCTTTAGGACTAAATGGTTAATTTGAATCGAAAGCAAACTTTTCATTGTTAACTCCCATATCATGGGGTCAAAATCCTTTGTGTGATCAAAGAATTATATTTTAAATTACTTTATTAAAATAGTAGGGAACATAATACATTTTTAAGTAAACACGTTACAAATAACACGACAGTAATATTATATTATTGCAATAAAGTGAAGAAAAACTTAATCCGAACAGGGTCAAGTTAGCGGTAACATAGTGAAGGTCAGAATAATTCGTGACACAGTGACAATGACCACGTGGGACGTCGCTAGGCAACCGCAAAACAAACAAACATTCACCCCGTAGGGTGGTTGCCGTTCATTCAGTTTTAACAAGTTAGTTTTTCGAGTAACACGATACGAGGAAAAGAATTGAAAGTCAAAGGGTTAAAAGTAAATTGAACTCAATTGATGGACTTTGAACGCTTTTGTGACCATAGTGGCAATTTGTTTTTAATTTCATTACAATCATAGATTAATAACGGAACAGCGCTTAAGTTTGAATATCGAATCGAAATCGAATTTTAAACATAATCAAGATGACACTTTAGACTTTTAAGTTGCGTGGTTGTGTCTGTGTAAAAAATGCAGACCACTAAATTCCACCGTTCCCTAGACAATGTGCACTGGTGGGAGACAAACCACTGGAAGAGCAAACGAACGCTGCTATCACCGACATCGGTTTCTTTAGACGACGCCGACCCTTCTGAGATCAGAAACGGGTGGCTCACTTTACCGGAATCCAAGGTAAATACGGCTCAAGTGATTTAAAAAAATATTACCATGTTGTTTTCTGAATTAATTTTAAAATATATTTTTTTTAACAGTTGTCTTAATTTACAACCTTTAAAATAAGCATGTATCTCAGTATCATTTATAGATTTCCTCAAGATTAGCGAGAACAGGTTAACCTGCTAGTATAATAAAGACACTTTTATAAAGTTAAGGCTTAAGAACTCTCTTTCGATTTAGTTAGCTATCCCTACTTTCAAACAAGTCTATTGCTAATAGCGCCTACTGGCAATGAAGATTAGCAATGATAATGGAATTACACAAAAACAAGAGGCTTTTTGCGAGTTGTTTGTATTCTCGCGGCGCGCGCCCGCCGCTGAGTCACGAGGCCGTATGTAAAATGATGTAACTACAGAATGCCTGTTATGTGAACGCTCGACTCACGACTGCCTACGGCATCGCAGGCGTGCGGCTCGGTGACTAACCGTACGTGATGGTATTGTTTGGGTTACTTGAACATATTATACTTTGTTATTTATTTATTACTTGGTGGATTTATTTATTACTGGGTTTGTTTACTTTATTGTTGTTTTAGAATAAATGTCTTGGCCTTGTAGTTATACAAATTATGTTATTTGTTCTTGGGTATTGAAATTATGTTATACGGCCTAGACAGATACCGGTAAATCATTTTTCATCAAGTCATTAATAAGAACTTAGCCTTCACTTTGCTATTGATGTACGTGGCTATAAAAAGTAACTTATATATGGGTAGGAAGATGAATTGTTACTTGTTTTAAAGCTCTATTATGAAGTTAAAATTATTCTTATGTCAGTCTTTCAAAAATAAGTAAATGTAATGTAATGTGCGTATCATATGTATGTAGTAGGAAATTTAATTAATGAAGATTCAAATGAGTATAGTATATCAATTTTATTATTTCCATATCAATATACGGTATACATCGTCATATTTATCGAACCTATGAACCGTGAACTCTATGAAGTATTTTTGATACCCGCTGTTGTTGTTGCTGCTGCTCAGGTATCTGCACAGAGGCCTCATCTCAGGGGCCGTCAGGGGTCAAATATCAGCATTAAAATTATATATTTATGAGTAAGGTATACCAATATATTCGATAGAGTTCCAATTTTTACCACTACACGTTATTCTTAAATGTACATTAATAGAATATGCTTATTAATGCAATACGGGATACGTATATTCATAGATACATGTATCTAATGCATGTAATAAGATAATCAACATAAAAGTTTTTCTGATATAGTATGTACCTATATATTATTTTTTAACCCAATAACTTTGTCTTTCTCTCACTGATCTTCATGGTAGTATGTTTATTAATTCCTAGAGTTAAGAATATGATTAAAAGTAACGTGAAGCGAAGCAAATTCGTGAATACTAGTTGATACTGTTCACCATTTATAAATAAATTGTCTGATATGATATATAGATATGAAAAGCACTAAGATTGACGATGGAAGCTATCAGATCAGATCGGGCAATCCTAAGGTCGATGACTGTGTGAGTCAACGTTCCACGCACGCCTTGTATGGGCATTATGGACGCGCGGCTTAGACGTCCACCTTGGAATTGTACCATTATGATGCAAATACTCGTTATCGTATTATCATTATCGCAACGCATACTTTATTACTGCTCTACTCGGATATGAGTTTCGTCAAAAAAACAGAAGGAATAGGTTCATATGTACTTATAGTACAGGTATGGGTAGTATGACCATAGTAGTTCGCTGTCAAATTTGGTTCTTAAATCACTACGTTATCAACCGATTATCTCATCTATACTACTGTCTATACTATACTAATTCGAAACAGTGTTCTATTTGCGGCGAGCACTTGGACATCAATAAAAAATTGTAACTTAAATCCATAAGCTAATCAACCAGTATAAAATTACCAATACAATCTCTGTAATACATTTGGTAGACTTTACTTTACAAATTATTAATGAAAACCGCATCAAATCGGTTAAGCAATTTCTGAGATTAGTCGGAACGAATATCAGTTATTTACAGTTTAATTGTATGTGTGATGATTACAATCATACAACCAATTTGACTGATAATCAAAATGCAGATTTTATGTTCTTTAATAACTCCTACTACGCAGTCAGTTCCTGATAAAATCCTCTATTGCTTGTAGCACCTCTTTTACTTCAATTATGGTTGGCACATTTTTCATTACGAGTAGAGTATATTGATTAGGATAGATCAGTAAAAAAGTACGTAGCGTCGAAATAAAGTTCAATTTGTTAATAAAATAAAAAATAAACCACGAGAAATAAATTATTTACACGCGTATTGATCTCAAAGTATCGTACTCGAAATATCCTGCAAAACATTAATTATAAAGTAAAAGTGGCAACCCTAGTTTCAATATCAATTGTTTTAAAAGCCAACCTACAAATAGCGCTAATAAGTACATCAATAGTCAAGAATTAAATCCATTTAAGTTTAAGGTTCTTCGAGTTTCAAAAGTTTATTATAAATGAATTATTTTTGTATTGTACCTACGAGGTATTACGTAAACTCTGAAGAAAGTGATACTTGCCTTGTAAATTATTGCGTGGTGTCAATTTGCCGACAACCAGTTTGATACGACAAGTGACCTTTAAAAATAAACTTTAGATAATCTTTCACTGAATTTCAAAAGTACTAAGTAACCTCGAGAGACTAATTCTACTCCCACGACACTAGAATCCACAGCGAATGCATAATTCAGATCATACTCGACATTTTCTTTTCTCTTTTCATAAGGAGTGAAATGAGACATTAGTAATTATTAATTAGTGACTAATTGAACGCAGCAGTGACTATTGTATAGTTATATAATTTTTATGATATGTAAGTACAAAATAGTTTAAGAAACTAAAACAAGCTTTAATTGTACAGAAAATTTAGTTACACACATATCATAAAACGTAAAATTCCAACAATTGTCTACGGGATCATAAAAACCTAATATTAGCAATAGGTACGTACTTACAAAATTGAAGATGGCGACTGGTCGATTGGTGGCCATGGCATAAATGTCTGCCATGCGGAACGTTGAAATTTGTAAATATATTGATTTTTGTTGGCATAATTACTTATTGCAATTGAATAGACAAAAGTGCACATGGTTTCATTTTATATAATTATAATAATGTTACAATTCCATAGCCCGTAACTAGGATTCCCTTTGTCGTAGATGACCCAAACAATAAACAAAGACAAGACGACACATCTAGACCGAGAACAAAAATTAAACTCACCATTCAAAACTTTGCCTTGCCGTGAAGCGAACCTAGGGCCCTTCACCCTTTTAATGTCAGGTAACTTAAATACCCTTTTCCGCTACAAAATACTTTTACTTCTATTTAATTCTTATGTTGATAAAATTGTATCCATATAAAGATGTAAAGGTCATTAGGGCCGATAGAAAAGGTACATTCGAAAAAAAAATAGTAAAAAAATTATATTTCTTAAAAAGTAAGGTAAAGAGGTAATGATTATTTTGCGAAACAGCCGTTATCCGAACGTTTTCATCTACAACTTGAATTCCGAAGAGCTTCGTTCCCACGACCAATCGATTGCTCGCAGGCGTGCCTGACCTACAATATTCTATGTTAGAATTTCTCTAAACGTGAAATTTGCTGTTTTAGAATTCACAATGTTTAAGATGCTCCACGGAAAGATTTTCAATAGACCTGCTCGTGAATATGTTAAGAAAATTGCACAATTATTTGTACAGCTTCTAACTTAGATGAAGATGAAAAAAAAATCCAAAAAATTTTTTTTACTGTCCGTACAATCTTGTACTGTCTACTTATATGGACAGATTTGAATGAGGGTGTATACTAGTAGAATAAAAGTGAACAAGACGTAAAGTGCTATTGACTGCTTTAATTGTATATATATCACAGGATGCATTAAAGAAACCGACATTCCATCTGAGATAATCCCTTAAAAGTTAAAGATGCGTTATCAACTAGGACAGCGATAACATAGTGTAGGAACGACACTTCGACCCTGCAACGCAAATACCGAAACACATTAAAAGAATTCACCGTAAAGTTAAATACAACAATCCTCAAAGTGCCGTTGTCCGTACGTTAGCGGTCTGCGTGTTTAATGAGACCGTTGTGTCAATTCATAATATTCATTAAGTCAACAAGTGGTTGCGATTGCAGAACGCGCGGCCTTAGCGGTCGGCGGCGGTGGCGGCGTGCGTTGCCGATGCTAATTCAGGCAAATTACTTGTTGAACAGCGGCGCCGCCAGCGTTTGCTAATCAGGGCTCGGTTATTAGTCACGATTGTAAGTGGGCAGTCGTCTTTATCGTGACATTCATGACATGTGCATGGGGGTACGGGATAATTTATCATTTTCATCAGTTGTTCTTAACTGTACAGTCCCTGTTACGTTCTTTTTTTAAATTAATAATTACGTAGTTACTTCGTTTATTTTTATTAACGGTCATACAAGTGTATTGGTATTTGGTACATCGGTGCATTGAAATGTAATCTTTGGTATATCACTTGATTTGACTTTTGGTAACATTATTATTTGGAATGAGAAGTTTATAGTACTTCTCGCCGAGATTATGTACTAGTTACGATTACAATTTCCCTTCTCCCTTTAATCAAATTAGGATCGTGTAACCGAAACTAATATCGAAGATATCCAATTCAACCCCAAAACAACACGCATTTTCTATGTATTTTAAATGACATTGGTAATTATCTGTTTAGTTTTATTTATTTGTCAGTTGTGCATAAATAGACCTTTGAATAGGAATTTGTAAAATTGGTCAAAAGAGCTAACTTCTGATAATCCCTATTGATTTTTAAACGCTAACACACTCATACCCCCGCAGTAGGATTTACCTGTGTCGTGGGTGTCATGGACAACACAAAACGTCACTGACATCCAATACCCAAGAACAAATATTTATCTGTCACAAAAATATCTGCCCCGGCCGGGAATCGAACCCAGGACCCCACACTTCGCAGGCAGGGTCACTACCATCTAGGCTACGAGGCCGTCCGTACGGATTATTTACCGGATATCTAAAACAAGCGAAAAATAGGAAGCTGGTGGTTTCCAAACAATACTTTAACAAAACAAAACAGCAAGTTTTTTATGTGGCTATTCCTTGTCCTTGCGGTAAGACGATCTGCCGGAAACGCTCGCCAATAGAACAATGAAGCGAACCGATCGGTTGTCGCTTGTCGCCGAGCCAGTGGGCGCGCGACCTCCCGCCCTCGGTGCTGCCTCTCTTACAAACAGACGCGTAGCGAGTAGCGGAACATTGAACTAAGAAAATAAACCTCATTTCCATCTCGCGCATATAAAAGCGCCGTCATTATAGCACCAGTTCTTTTTTCTTCGTGTCTAATTATAATATTTTCTCCTGGCGTTGCAATTAAAATTGTCAAGTTAGTTCAAATTTTTTAATCAAAAAAATATAATTATGAATAATAATAATTTCAGAATTTTGACCGTAATTGAAAACAAATATGTATTTTTTTATCTTACGTTATTTTTTTTGTGTCGTGGTAGTAGTGGGTATTTGATAGTGTATAGTTAAAAAAAGCATTCTTAAATTTGTAAAACATATATTTAATTGAGATAATTCGCTCCTCTCGAACATAAACACACGTCCTTACATCCTGATCAGCGCATGCTCTCCTTGTAAGGAAAGTTGTCCCGGTGTATCGAGAGCAGTATGGCGAGGTTTGTCGATAATTTAATCAATTTATAAATACGACCTTCTTATTACGTTTTATGAGCGATCGTGTTGTGCAACAAGTTTTTTATCCGGCTGAGTAGCGAAATCATAAACACGTATTCATATTTAATCTTAGTAAGTAAATCAATTTAATTAGCATAAGTATACGTTTATTCGAACCATGCATTTATGGATGCAGTAATGAGAAATCTATTAATAACATTAAAAAATCATTAAAAGAAGCAACTTTCTCACGCTCGTCGCGGCCGGCGAGCCCCGCCCCACAGGAAACAGGGGCACTCAACTTTGTCGTAAGATGGAGGAAAATAAAAGTAACAACAAAGACAACACAAATATAATTACAGTTTGAAATTCGAATGTATATCACGTTAATGCTGTGCAAGCTGTGCAGTTTGGACGACGACTTAAAAGTAATTATCGTTTCATAAAAGAAAATGTCAAAATTATTTGTGGTGATAAATTTAACGAGTAATTATTAAATCACCAACGTTATAATGTTTAAAATATTATGGTATATTATATTTTTCTATTACATTTAAAAATAATGTTCTATGTAGAAATTGAGATTTTCAAATACTTTTGTATTTTATTGCTAAGTAAGTATACTCTAGATTAAATATTATCAGCGACCCAACTTACGAGACTAAAACGGTTTAAGATTAAATCGTACATATCTTGAACAAAAACGGTTATTTTACATTTGAATTAGGTACGTTCTAAACTTATAACGGCTTTTGTAGCTTTGCCTTGAAGTGACGTATGTTGAATTTACATAAATGCCAGACTGTCTCTTATCATATTCTCTTTTTTATTTCTTTTTTTAAATATATACATTTTTAATATTTTTCTTCTTTTGTTTTTTTAAATGTCTGTATCTAAAAAAAAATATTTGCTTGTTGACAGGCAAGATTCCAACAAAAACAAATGCAAGAGCGAGAACTTAAAATCGCATCGTTGTACGAAGCTCAACAGGCCAGGGCACTAGACCGGGTGAGGCACTCTCCGGCGAACGGTGTAAGTGCCAGCCCACCCCCACAACCCGTTACAGTGCCACATCAGCCAGGGAAGGTTTGTAAAATTCACCTTACACTAACGTCAGTGTAACAAAAATTATAATACTTACTTACTAACATAGAACGATGTTAAAGCTTACAGAATAGGTCTTCTTAAAACAAAAACGTAATTTTGGTTGTCATCATCATCATCACTAGTCTTAGTAACCCAGCTACTTCAGAGCTCAGGTTGCCGTTCATGTCGCTCTAGTCAAGATCTCTAGAAAGTTTTCTAACAAACAACGTAATATTTTCCAGGTCCGTCAAATGTTTGAGGAGCGACGCACGAAAGCAGGCATTGACAAGAGCTACCCCCTTCAGCCAATACATAACACAGATCGGACGCCGCCAAGAAAACCGCTCCCTAATGGATACACGAAGGTCACCAGCAACTCCAACTCCAAGGTCACGATGGAGAAGAAGAGCATTACCAAAACTAATTCTACTGTAACATCGCACACAGTGAAAAGGCAACAGGTTTGATACAATTAATTATTTTAAGTTGCACTTCTTATGTATCATCGCAATATTTTTTTTTTTTTGCCCCTAAAAAGTAGTAAAACAATCTGTAGCTCGCATATATTTTCAATGATTTGGTTAACCAAGTAATTTTCTCACTCATTATAAGGATATATAGTTGGCTTATTCGATAGAATATTCAAACGGCTGCACTTTTTCTTTTCCAGATACAGAAATTGGATAACAGAGTTGAAATCGTCAACGGCTCCGGCGATCTCAACCATAACCATGAATTTGATTTGAATATGAAACACGTGAGTGCTGTACAAGTTTTCGTAATCTATACTAATAGTAATAATGGGAAAGTGTATTTGTTTTTTGTCTTACTTTCATGGCGTAACGAAGTCATTATGGTATAATTGTTGTGTGCAGATAGTTGGGAGGCTGGAAAGTAAAATTTGCGAAAATATATGTCATTGCTATTAGAGAAGATCTATTCAAATGCTTATTTGAATCCCATCATAATAAAAAAATACGTTTGTGAGTATTATATCGAAGATAATAACTACTCATCCGATTTTTAAAAATTCTTTCACCAGTAGAATGCTATTATTGAGTGACTAATATTTACATATGTTGTAAATAAATGGAAATTAATAATACATTTAGAAGGTTCCTGCCTTGACGAATGTGACATATTCTCGACAAATTTAGAACTGCTGTTCTAACTATAAGACGCTGGTCTCATCTATGTCATATGACACATATGTTATAATTTGACCGCTTATTAAAACATTGAAATATATTTTAGCCTCAAACCAACGGCGAGCTGATATCTTCAGATGAAGTTGACAGAGCACATAACAATTATCTCCTAGAGGATGAAACGTTCCCCGAAGCCCTCGCCCCAACACCAACTCCGAGATCACCTGAACCTAAAGTGGAAGCAAAAAGACCGCAGAAAAGGTAACTTAATTAGTTTTTTACTTTTAGAACGTTCTATCAGGTATTTCAACTGAATAGATACATTATTCAAAGTTTACGTATTATAGGACCCCGCCAGTCAGACAGTCAAAGAGTCCAGTGAAACCGAAGCCTCCTCCTGCTGCCGCAACTCCCCCGAGAAAGGTCATTAGTGAAAATACAGTGAGTAATATATAATTATGATTTTAAGTTGAATAAATTACCTTTAGTAGAAAAATTGGTCCCAAATGGGTCCCTTACGTAAAATAACCCTTTAGTGCGTGTCGGTGTGTCGGTATTCTTTGTTACTATAAACTAGTAGTTGAGTTTTCAGTTATTTTCTACATTTAACCAGTGACAACTAAATGTTTATATTTCGTAAGCTATTTAATTTAGCACTGCTTTATATTACGTTGTGAGGACGTTATACAGTACGTCACGCGATAACGTCATGTCCGACCTGAATCACGCTATCAGAGTTTTCTACGCCGCTTTCCAATATCTATGTTCCGAACATGATCCGTCGGGGCTTCGCCCGCTCTCCGGGAATTACATTTCGCCTGGCGGAAGATCTTTCTTTGCTAAAATATTATAACATTACATTCAAGGTCCAATCATTATTATAGATCGACCTCTTTAAAATTACATATCATTTCATCTTTAATGACATGAACTATCAATTACACTAACACTCCAAATTCGAATCTCTGTGAATTGTGAATGTCAAAATGACTATCAGTTGAAATTCTAGTGCAATAATTTATTATTATAAAATTATAAGTAGTTACTGTTCTTAAATAAATTTTTGTAATGTTTTTATCAGGTGCCTGAGAGTCATAAGCCCCGTGGGGCCATGCAGCGAGCGACTAACTCCGTAAGTGTGACATACCAACCGTGACTTATATACTCGAACATTTAGTTCCAAAATATATATCCAAGTTAATTGGTTAATTATCTGTTTTAATTTGCTGTTCTGCACTACGTACTTTGTATATTTATTACACGCGATTAAGTTAGCTCCGTGCACTCTTTCTGTCAGCACCTTACTAGCTAATTTATTTTCAGGTGCCAAAAAGGAATCCTGCGGTAAGTTAATGTTATTATTATATATTATGTTATTACTATTTTATACGATAATCTTGACATTTTCCTGCGCGCGAATAATATTATAATTAAAACACTAACATAATTAATTAAATAATGCCGATACCCAGTATTAGTTAATTTGATGTAGTTAAAGGTGTAGAGAATCTGTCATTAAATAATATTTGGCTTTGTAAATAACAACTATTACGAAATAATATAACTGGTTTTAAGGCTGCTCTTCCACCAGAGAAGAGCATTGAGATTAAAGATATATGTGAAATTAAACAATAAGATTGCACGGTTTGAAAGTCTTAGCGATCTTGCATAACTATGGTGGAAATGCAGCTTAAAACCATATCTCAAAATGTCAACGATATTGTTTCTAAGGTCAGAGATTATCTTGAAAGCTATCCACCCTAACATGATTTTTAGGCAATAAATTAATTGTTGTTTAAAGTTGAGGCATATTCCTCTAGCCGTATTTGCTTGGAAACCCGTTTCAATTAAAGCAATATCCATCTCCATTCTCTTGCAGCCATCTCACACGGCGAGCAGCAGCAAGCCTCGGGCTACGTCGTCTACGAATGGAAACGCCGCGGCCGGCGACGCGTGCGCGGTGTGCGGCCGACGGTTCGCGGCCGACCGCCTGCCCAAACACCAGGAGATCTGCAAGAAGGCGCACGCCAAGAAGAGGAAGCCCTTTGACGCGCTCAAACATAGATTAGCGGTGAATACCTACTTACGAGTCATTTTAGGTTAGATTAGGTTAGTGTAGGACACATGACAAACAAGTATTTCTGATACAATTAAATCCTTTCAAAAATGTTCTATTTAGTTTCTTATTTAAAAAATTCAGTTCAATTCAAAGTAAGTTAATTATTTAGATAATATTGAATACACTTATTAACGTATTTTGTTTGCTTCTGCCACCGTTTCGGAAAGGTGGTTTATCGTCGAAAAAAGAAACTGCGAATTAAGCTACAAAAAAATCTAAAACAACTATTAATGTTGGCCTTAATTTTCAACAGGACGGATCGATTACAACAGATTAATACTCTTAATTAAGTATTAGTACTCTCTTAATTAACTACTTAATACTTAATTTAGAATAGATATGTAACAAGTACATTTTATTGTTTTTATTGCTATCATGGAATAGGGTACAGACGTGCAGAATTACAAGGCAAGATATGATTTGTTAATTGGTTTTCAGCTTCAATGTTCCGCATGATTTTTGTCTACTGGTTTGGCAATGTTGTAACCTGTGATCTGTTAAAAACACTCACAATTATTGCACCGTTATGATGTTTCAGTAATTATGTCATTTCAGTTTAAATACTTGGAAGGTAGGTTAAGAACATATCAACTCGCACCAACAGAATTTAAGAACATTTCAATGTTAGTTACGCTGTTCCTATACTTTGAACTTTATTTAAACTCTCAACATATCAAAAGCGATTATGACCATTTCATATCAAAACTTTTGACAAGAGGGAAACCTTGCACACATTTATGATGCTCTTTACAAGCGTTACAGGAACTATAGGTATCTCACTGTTTTTTTTCTTGATACTTTTTTTTTATTATTTTATTTACTAAAGTGTATTGGAAGCTAACAAATCCTAAACGAGGCTTTAAGTCTATAAAAATGTGAAAATTTTGAATGCAATTTGGATTTATAACGCTGTATGTATTCCCAGGGCACAGAAGCAGAACCATTCATCAACAAGTTGCGCAAGGCCCCCACCAGCTCTTCCACGAAGGTGGCCAAATCCATGAACAACAACTGGCGGCAGAAGCACGAGGAGTTCATCCAGGCGATCCGCGCCGCCAAACAAGTCCAAGCACATTTGAATGCTGGAGGTAAGATGTACCTCCTTTAAAACGATTTTCAACAAAACTTGCGTTTCCTTTATTTTAAATGTAAATAACCAACGACTACGGAAACAACCGCCCGATGGCAAGAAGTCATCGTCAGTCAGGGACACCAGTACCCCAAAGTTGTCGATGCGTGGTCAGCGAAAAAAGAAGCGATGGTCCTGCCATTTACAGCTCTCCGACACCTCTACTGAGTAATGTAAATAACTTTTCACGGTCAATTTTACTATAGTGGAAGAAAGCCAGACCGCTAAGACCTAAGAAGGTCAAGCAAAATGACTCGTATGTCGAAATGGTTTTTAGCGTTCTTTCTCAGATTTCTGACAACTAAACAACAAGATCAAAAAAGCAATTGATTCTAAATAGATCTATTGCTTCTTAGAAATTATGAATGGGCACTAGTGGCAGTGACAGAGATTTTCAACTAATAAGTATCATTACTACTATTTAATGAACAGTGAAGCGAATGTGTGTTTGTTTGCCTTTCTTTCACGGCAGAACTGAGCGACCTTATGGTATGATTTTTGGTGTGGAGATAGTTAGGAGGATGAAGAGTGGCATAGTGTTCACCACGAAAATAGATCTATTTTCAGTAGAAAGCAGAAATTAAAGAAAGTGTTTACCAACATAGATAGAAACATAGATAGATAGAAAAGACTACAACCTTTTCATTGCTACTCTATTTTCTCACGCTGGTGAAGCCGCGAGAAACATCTAATAATATCTATTATATTCCGTCTGTTTCAGGTAAGCTCAGCGATCTCCCGCCGCCGCCACCGTCAGAGAATCCGGACTACGTGCAGTGCCCCCACTGCAGCCGTCGGTTCAACCAGGGGGCCGCCGAACGACACATACCGAAGTGCGCCAACTTCCAATTCAATAAGCCCAAACCTGCTTCCAGGCGACGGTAATCTATCGTACTTATATCGACCCTCAGGTAAAGCGATTGACAGTTGCAAGTTGGAAGAAATTGGTTTCATATTATCTTTGAAGCTATTGAGAATATAAAATCAAGTGTAACGAACACCAGTCTGCTTTTGGCTGTAAATTAAGAATATTTTACGTCTTATTGTCATTTATCTACTTATCTTCTCCTAAACAATACTAATCCTTAATCTAGGTAACTAAATACACCTAGAGAAATATATTTTGTTTGATCTCGCGTAGATATGTCTGACGTCGATTGTAAAGAAACGTTTCACCTTACTTTGAACTGGTACTTTGATTGTTTGATACAAGTTATTTTTACTTGCTCTCTATTTTATTTGGTTAAAGCTTTCTACGATGTTATTTCGCCAAATAACTTTTTATTATAGCTGATGGTTATAGTTCAAGGTGAGAGTAAAATGTTGCGGTACCCTAATAAATGTAGGGGTCCGTTCTCATTAGAAGATTTTTTACTGCGCATGTTTTTAGCCGCAGTTGTGTATTACATATTGTGGCTGTTTATTATTTTCGTTCATAAATTATCAGGCTGCAATGCCCATTGGAATGTAACATCTAGAAGAGAAAATTATTAACGAGAAATTTTTAAATTTCATATTTCGATGTACTTATCGTATTTTATGTGAATGCCTTTGCGTGGGCTAAAGCTTATGTACAAGTTTATTAC